>CAUYRH010137656.1:0-40431 GCA_963574655.1 Perodicticus potto
TCCGAGACGCCCTTTGGGGAGCTGATGTTCGAATCCAGCAGTAGCTGTGGCTGGGTGCATGGCGTCTGCTTCTCAGCCAGCGGGAGCCGCGTGGCCTGGGTCAGTCATGACAGCACTGTGTGCCTGGCTGATGCCGACAAGGAGATGGCCATTGCAACCCTGACCTCTGAAACGCTGCCGCTACTGGCACTGACCTTCATCACAGAAAACAGCCTGGTGGCAGCGGGCCACGACTGCTTCCCAGTGCTCTTTACCTACGATGGCACAGCAGGCTGGACGTGCCCAGGCAGAGCTCCCAGCTGGGCTTGACGGCCCGTGAACGCTTCCAGAACCTAGACAAGAAGGCGAGCTCGGAGGGTGGCGCGTCCTCAGGCTCTGGCCTGGACTCCCTGCACAAGAACAGCGTCAGCCAGATCTCGGTGCTCAGTGGGGGAAAGGCCAAGTGCTCGCAATTCTGCACCACTGGCATGGATGGCAGCATGAGCATCTGGGATGTGAAGAGCTTGGAGTCAGCCTTGAAGGACCTCAAGATCAAATGACCCATGAGGAGCATGTTGCCTTCATCCCAGCTGCTGGGGAAGTGGGGATCAGGGAGATTAGGGTCGCTTTGCTGAATGTTTCTAGGGTACTAGTATGGGTCACTATAGGGGCTGCTCCTCAAAAGGGAAAGAGACAGGCCTCAAGCAGGGGCTTTGCAGATATCTTATCTAGTCAAGGAACACGTGCCTTTTTCTTAAATGCTTTCATTTGTTGTAAAAAATACCCTCAGAGCACTATGCTGGTCATGAATTGCTTCAAAACACGGAGGTAATAAAAATGCAGTGGTGGAAAAAAAAAAAGGAAAGCACAGTGTGGTGTCTCTGGGGATTGTGCCCCACTGCAAGGGGGAGACTCAAGTGGGTCATAAATGCACAGTAAGTCCAAATCCATTGGACTCCTAGTGCTTAAGACCATCAATGGCTGTGTATTCAACAACTGTTCATTCAACTGCTATTGAGGGCCTATTCTGTGCTCTCTAAACTGCCAGACATCTCATACTCAACAACTAATATGTGCCAGGCACTGTTCTAGACTCTGGAGATACAAAGTGAAAAGGCAAACAAAAATCTCAGCCCCTTAATCACTTACCCTCTAGTTGCAGGGATTTACTAATAATCTAACAATATGTACTAGGGTTTTCCTGGGATGATCCCAGTTTGTACATATTATTCCAAAGAAATTAGTAGGACCTTTTTTCACTTTAAAAAATATTAGTTTTGGGAGATAAATTACTTGTTTACCCTACTGATTAGTCAAGAAGAAAAAAGACTGGATTTATCAAAATGGTGATGGCAGCAGCTGCAATGTAAATATAATGCCTGGGAAGAGAATTTGGTTGCTATAGATTGGAGAAAACAGGGCAAAGAAGCAACAAAGTCTGTGAGCATAAACAATTTTTTTTTTTTTTTGCAGTTTTTTGGCCGGGGCTGGGTTTGAACCAGCCACCTCCGGCATATGGGGCTGGCACCCTACTCCTCTGAGCTATAGGCGCCACCCTATAAACAATTCTTTTGAAGACTTTTGTTCTGAAAAGGATCAAAAAAAGGAACAAAAACTGTTGTGGGTTAAGAGAGTTTATTTTTAGTATGAAAGAAATGGCAACCTGATTGTATGTTGATAGGATTAATCCATGGAGAGAAAAACCTTGATGATACAGTGGGGAGTGAGAAGTGGAGGCAATTGCTGAAAAGCTGGCCTTGAGTAGGGGAGAGGTGAGGAGAGCCAGGGTGGATGTGGAGGGAATGGCATGGATAGGAAAGAAAATGATTCATCTATTGTATCAGAAAGATGGATGGAAGTGCAGATGGATGAATTGATGATGGATCGATGGGCAGGTGGGTGGCTGGATAGATAAATGGATGGATGCTGGATGAACACATGGGTTGGTGAGTGCTTGGGGGAGTGGATGGATGTATGAATGAGATGAGATAGGCACAGCTTCAGATAGTTAGATACATGTGCCCCAAGGTGCTGGGCCTAGAAAGTTTATGCAGAGTCTCCTTAGCTCTGGCTCCCACCAACAAAAATGCAATTTGGGGGAGGGTTACAACCTCTAAAATATTAAGTTTTCAATATGGGTATATACAGAAAGACATTTGTCATACTTTGTTGAAAATGATAACAGGAGATTTTCCTGACTGCCTTTCTAACTATCCTTTCCCTGAATCTCTGGAGAAGGAAGATTCTATCTGAAAAATCAGGTGTCTCTACCATTTCTCAAATAATAGATGGTCAGAGGACAAGAGAAGAGTTAATTAAATAACTTCAGTTTTATCAAGTGATGACTGCCCAGGTGCCTTAAACTAAGAAACAGGGGAAAGGAAACTATGTTTAAAAATAAACTCAGGACACTCAGGATACTTGAGGGAGGTGGAGTTTTAAATAAGAATAAAAAGCCAAAGTTTCTTAAGACTTTTTTTCACAGGGAGCAGTCATTACCCTTTAACCCAAGAGTGACGTTGAATGGAACTGACAGGAAGGGCTAATGATACCTTAAGATTCTATCAGAGTTAGCGTGACTCTTTGAAGACTGAAACCCAAAGGGACTCCAGGTCTAAGACACAGTCTCTCAGAACAATCCACTTACAGTTTCCTAAAATCAGGACTCCATGACCAGATTCTCTTCCTCGGTACCAACTGTTTCTCCTGCTTAGAAAGTTCTCTTCGTAATTGATAAAAGACCTCTTTATATTTAGCCTCGCACTCTTGGCAAAATTGAAATTGGGATTGCTTATTTTGTGTATGTCTCTACTCTAGAATCCTTTTAATCATATAGTAATTTTTCACTCTATAGTAATTAAAAATTTTTAGAGACAGAGTTGGAGTGTAGTGTCACAGTAACAACTCACTGTAGCCTTGAACTCCTAGGTTCAAGTGATTCTCCTGCCTCAGCCTCCTGAGTTACTGGGACTATAGCCACAAGCCATCATGCCCTTTTAATTTATTTTTTTTTTTTTTTGTAGAGTTGGGGGAAGTCTCAATCTTTTGCTCAGGCTGGTCTCAAACTGCCTTGGCCTCCCAAACTGCTAGGCATGATACCATACCTAGTATCACCATATTGCAGTTATTTATCTGTACCTGTTCTCCTTACTGCAACTCAGTACATGAGTACTGAGTAAATGATAGACTGCCTACATGGCACTAAATATTTTGCCCACAAGTGAAAAAGTCTGGCAGTTCACCAAATGATTTAGTAAGTGCATTGTGGGACAGCTACTTAATAAGAACTCATTGGATTTTTAAGTAAAATTTTTCCTTTTAAAGCATATGATTGAAATATTATAGACATGATTCCATTTAACATCTCCCTCCCTTTCTCTTTGAGATTTTATTTCATTTTGTGTGTCTTTTAATAGAAGTAAATAAGACCTAAAAAGCTCAAATCCTTTCTGCCCCTTAGGCAATGGTGTGGAATAAGCAACAAAAAAAAAAAATTCCAAAGGATGCTCTCTTCTTATACATTTCTGCATCTGTGCATAATGAAAGGTATAACGGGAGGAATTGCCCACAGAACTCCACTAGGATCACGTTTTCCTGAACTAAAGAAAGTGAGGTGCAGACATATTCAGTAACTTCAAATCCAATGCCCTATCTTCAATCATATGTGATATGTTGAAGACAAAGCTCTCAGGTGCAAAACATGCAACTATTTTTTTTCTTACAAGTGAGTTTAGCTTCTGCTATGGTTTGGATGTTTGACCCTTCAAACCTCGTGTTGACATTTAATCCCTAATGTTGGCAGCGAGGCCCAGTGGGACGTGTTTGGTTCATGGGTGCATATCCCTCACGAATAAATAAGTGCCCTCCCTTGGAGGCAATTTCGCCCACTCTATTAGTTCCTGTAAGAGCTGGTTGTTAAAAAGACCTGGCACCTCCTCTTCTTGCTTCCTCTCTCACCATGTGATCTGCACACACTGTCTCCACTTCCTCTGGAAGCAGCCAGAGCCCTCACCAGGCCCAGAGGCTCAATCCTGAACTCTCCAAGCATCAGAGTCAGGAGCTAAATAAACCGTTTTGCTTTATCCCATCTCACCATCAGTCTTGACCAGATTGACCAATCACCTGAAAGTCATGGCTGTAAAAAAAGTTCAGAAATAAGCGCATGTCATAAGAAAATCTCAAGATAAGCTACTGAGGACATCTATTATAATACAGACTAAGTCAGAGCAAGTACATTAAAAAAATCCATATGCTCCTGGGAGATGATATATTTAAGGAAAGAATAAGAATTAAGAATGTCAATGTCTCTGTCTTAATAAATAAAATATTTATATGCTAAAGATCACTGTGGGCCAAATATCCATGTCTAAAATCATTCTCCTATCTAGGAGATGAAGAGTTGACATTTTGGAGGACTCTCAATGTTTCTGATTAGGTAAGCCTCACCCTTTTCACTAGACATTTTGTTATGGAATAGGGCCAGATGAAACTGGGCTAGTAATCTGTTCTTTTAAAGATAATTTTGTTTGATTGCCACATAATTGATCAGGTGTTGAATGAGAAGGCACCACTTGGTTCTCATGAGAATACAAAATTAATATTCATCCAGAACATTTTGATTTGGGGTTTGTGACCACATCTCAGGGGTGCACACCTATTGGATGCCAGGAAGGACAACAGGATCCTTTTATGCCATGGTGATCAGCGTCTCTATTGAAGGCCCCATTCAAAAGATGAAAATGTGAAAATCATGGGAGATTAAGCAGGGAAAAAAATGCGAATTTAAACCCTAAGGACCTACAATTACACTAATAATACCTTTCATTATGGTTATTCTGCATTAATCTGCCTCCAGTGCTTGAGTTATAGCATTTTCCTCTGGGGTCAGCAGGGCTGGGGTTTCCATGGGGAATTGATTGCTCTGTTTATTCAGAAACTAGGCTCCTTCGGAGGAGAGGAAGGTTCTTGTTTAGACAGGATGAGCAATAATAGCCCAGGACATGCAAGTTTTTAAAGAAGGGGAGGCCTCAGAGCCCTATTCACAGGCTTCTTCCATCACCCTTCATGCTGTTGAACATGGAGGTGGCTGTGTCTACCCCTGAGTGTGTCTCATTCTGACAAGCTGAGTGACTGTTTATTCCCTCTGTGGAGATGGAGGACAATCTGGTATATATTCCATGGGGAAACAGACAGCTTGTTTTGTGAGAATATAAATTAGAATCATTTTTTGACAGGCAATTTACTAAATTGTAACAAAATTACCATGTCATACCTTTTCAACCCAGCTCTTCTAGATGTAAAGTCATATGTGCAAATGAACACACAGGCACAAAAGTATTTATCATAATTTTTATTGAAATAACAGAATCCTGGACCTAATTGTTCAACAGTAGGTGCTGGTTATATAAAATCAATTCATCTATACTTTGGAATACTCTGGAAATACATTTTTTTAAATTGAGTTAGACCTATATGTATGAAGGAGAATATTGTTCCAAAGTATATTGTTTGATCATTTAAAGAAAAAATACTATATTTTTTCCCATTACTTGTACTTTCAAAATGTGAATACAGGCTCAGCGCCCATAGCACAGTGGTTACAACACCAGCCACATACACCAAGTGGGTTCGAATCCAGCCCAGGCCAGCTAAACAACAATGACATTTGCAACAAAAAATAGCTTGGCTTTGTGGCAGGTGCCTATAGTCCCAGCTACTTGGGAGGCTGAGGCAAGACAATTGCTTGAGCCCAAGAGTTTGAGGTTGCTATGAGCTGTGACGCCACAGCACTCTATCAAGGACAACATAATGGGACTCTGTCTCCCAAAAATAAATAAATAAATAAAATGTGCATATATGGATTATATAAGAATATACACATGTAGTTTTGCATATAGAGAGCATATCTCTAGCAGGACATCCCAAAACCTGGAGAAAGATCTAGGGGTCAAGAGCAGGAAGAGCTGTGAGTGAATGCAAGCCAGGGAGGAGCTGAGCTGCAGTGCCCTTGCAAATGAGTCCAAAACTGATGGCCTCTGGGGGAGATTAGGACCTGCTCTGGCCCTTGGAGGTTGTGCCAAATTGAGGCAAGTGGACAGGCCTTTGTATTCCCACATCAGCCAGGCAAGGGCCATGAATGTCCCCGAAAGGACAGTGTACCACACCTTGGGGTCATTCCCCATGATAGATGAGCTCTGAGCCCTCTGAGTGGTGACCCAAGTACCTGCCCCCCTGTGAGGGATCAGCGTGGAGCCCCACAGGATCCAGTACCCATGATCTGTTTCACTGTCATCATTATTGAACTTCAGGGACTTGCGCCTTGTCTCTCTCACTAAATTATAGGCATCTGACACTACTTTGGTTTTCTGCTGAGTCTAGCAGAAAGGTAGACAGGGTTAAATGGCAAAACAGGAAGGGTAATGAGCTTGGCACCAGCGAGCAGTTTTTGATTGCAGCCCCAGTTCTGGTCACTCTTAGCTTCAGGACCTTCAACCTGCCTGGCTCTCAGTGCTCTCATTTAAAAGACGAAGTGGCTGCACTGCCTGACTGCCCAGCTCCCCGAGTCTGACTTTTCTACAGTTCACTGTAACAGTTTTGTTATGCAGAGTATGACAGACATCTATGGTGTTTCCCAAACGATACTGATACAATTCTATCAAAATAAATTAAAAATCCTAACTTAATAAGCCATGTGTCAGAGTAGCAGTCGGTCTTTAGAGGATGGGCTATAAACTCGGGAGTTATCTCAGGCCATTCAGGCTGCCATAATAAAATGGTAAAGTCTAGGTGGCTCAAACACTAGATATTTATTTCTCAAAATTCTAGAAGTTGGGAAGTTCAAATCATACATTAATTCAAAAACAGCATCTGACATGCAATGTCCACGTATTCTTATTTTTAAAAGCCATTTTCTTCCTTCCCTTTTTCCCTCTCTTCCTTTTCTGCACATCTCAAAGTAGACACCTTATATTTGATTCTTTATTTCTTTATTTCCCCCTCCTCAGTTATTTTCATGATTTCACAGCAGATCTACATTTTGCATTCCTCTGACTGTCTTCTCATCATTCAATTGAGGCCAAATATTTGCAACCATCACATGGGTAACTGGCGTATGGCCCACTGTACCCTGTCAGGAGGCATACAGTGTCAGGCCACTGATCATGAGCAGGACCAAGCTTGAACACTTGGTTAGTTTTTCACATCACATCTCTCTATTACAAAGGCATTTCTGGCCTTATGCCTGTAATCCTAGCACTCTGGGAAACAGAGGCAAGTGAATTGCTTGAGCTCCAGAGTTCTGAGACCAGTCTGACCAAGAGCGAGACCCTATCTCTACTAAAAATAGAAAAAATAAAAGCTAGGTGGGCACCATGGCAGGCTCCTGTAGTCCCAGCTACTGAGGAGGCTGAGACAAGAGGATTGGTCAAGTTCAGGCGTTTGAGTTTGCTGTGAGCTACGATGACACCATAGCACTTTACCCAGGGCAACAGAGTGAGACTCTGTCTCAAAAAAAAGAAGACATTTCCCTTTTTGCAATGAATAAGTAATCTGAGGGGTTTTCAAGGATGTGGGACTTTCACTACAAGGTAAAACCAGCAAGGAGAGTAGGTCGACCTATGCACAATCTTAAAATCACCTATTTCAGGCCCTAACTTCCACAAATATCTTTCTTTATATTTCCCTTTATGAGACTCTCAAGATGATCTTTGCTGCAACAGGTCTTGTAAACACAGCTTTATAAATTCTGCTGTTACAGCACAAAAGTAGCCATCTACAGTACATAAATAAGTGAGCATGTCTGTATTTTAATAAAACTTTATTTATAAAGACAGGCATTGGGTTGGATTTGGCTACAGATCATCAAGCCCTGACCTGGGTGGTGTCTAATATTGCTTCTAGCTTTGCTATTCTCTCATTACTGAACAAGTCTTTGAGCACTGACTCCATATCACATCTTGTGTATTATGTGTTTCTCCATACCAGTCTATTTGCCACCCTCGGGTTCACCTGTAAAGATTCATGCTACACCTATTTACCAGATGAGGACACATGTTCAAACTCTCAAAGCATGTAAGGGACTGCTGCTGTGATTAAACCCCAGGTCTTTATATTTCAGACTGACCCAGTGTTCTTTTGCTCTTTTCAACAAATCAAATGAAGGTTCCCTTTAAACACACACACACACACACACACACACACACACACACACACACATATACACACCCCTGTTGGGGTTCTGCCTTGGAAAGAAGACAACTAATTTGTACCAGTCTGTTGTGTTGGGGGCAAGGTTATACCTTCTAGCCACATGGCTAAGCTAGGATTTTGGCAATTAGAGAATTAGAGAGAAACTGTCCCAGGCTAAAGCAGGTCGCTTTACAAGTACAAGGAGCTGTGTCCCCATGATTAACTTCTGCTGTTGATACTTTGTGAAGTTCAATCTGAAAACACTGGAAGAGTCACAATATGGAAAAGCAAATAGACCTGCATGCCAGTGAGGGGAAGAACCATGAGCACCTGGTCAGGCCAGAGGCGTCCAGGGTCCCCAACCCCTCCTCCTTGACCAAACACCACCTCCTGGTCCCTGTCGTAGGAACTGTGGGGAGGAGGGGATGCAGAGGGCACTGGACAGGGGGTTGAAGGAAGGCCTGACTTTAAAGACTATGGCTCAGTCACTCCACCTCTCAGACAGAGGTGGTAAGCTGATGGTCCCCAGGCTGAAACTGACCCGCACACAGGTGGGTTTGCTTTGGGCCATGTGCCTGGTATTTTAAATCATTTCTACTAATTGGCAAATAAAATTTCCCTGTCTTCCTTTTTATGAATCACCCAAATGATGGATCCAGTCACAACAGGTGAAACTTTTCAGAGGACAGCTGGAGGCCCAGCTGAGGATTTGAGGGTTGGCAGCACCTGGTATACATGAGCATCTTGGCACCTGAGTCATTGAAAGCTGCTGCCTGTGCCCAGGGGGCATTGGAGTTTTCCATCCCTGCTAGACCAGTCTGTGTCCTCATCTGTAGAGTGTGGTGAGTGCCAGGTGTTCTGGGTGCCATAGAGGCTATGTGCAGGGCACAATGTAGAAACAGGGCCAGGACAGAGTCTACAGGGAACAGGGATGCCCAGAGGAAGCTGCATCTTGAATAGAGGCTTTCCCAGTTAAAAGCTGCAGAGGGTGGGACAGGGAAGGCTGAAGTCCAGTGGACAGTTCCACAGCGGGGAGAATAGAAGGTTGTGAATGTCCAGCAAGAAGTTTGGCCTTGTCCCAAGACCCATAGGGAGCCCTTGAAGAGTTACCTGTACGGGAGTTACCTGATGGAGATTGTACTTTGTAAAGATCTCTCTGGGTCACAGAATAGAGAGATGGGGAGGAAAGATGGAGCAAGGAGGCCAAAAGGGGGACAGCTGGATAAATCTAATCAAGAAGCAAATGGCCAGGACTAGGGTGAGACAAGAAAGGTGCCCAGGATGCAATATATAAGTGGCACTGGAGGATTGGCACCTCAGACCAAGTGCTTCCTAAGATGTTGACTTGGGGCCTCTCGTGTGCCCCACCCAAGGGCAGGCCCTAGATTAGCCAGCCATGGGGGGAGAATTCCCTATTTTTTAAAGTTAAGAACCTAGTGAGGTACCTTGCTCATTATTATTGATTTTCTTCTTTCATTTGAGGACTTGAGAGTAGGGGTTCAAATTCTAACTCTAAAACTCATCAGCTTTCACACAATCTCCCTCCCCTATTGCCCTACATATAAAATGGACCCATCGTCCTCCAACCTCAGGGCTGCTTCAAGTGCAGAGGATGAGGAGGGCCAGGGCAGACAGCAGACAGCCCTGGAGATCCTTGGTCTGTGCCCCTGGTATCAATTTCTTTTGAAAGACCTCAGGGCCAATAGCTTCTCTTTCTGGACCCACTGAGCTATGATTTCAGAGCCTGTCACTCCTCTATTCCTTTTTTTCCCAAGGGTTTGCCCTAGCTGTCTTATTAAATAAGGAAAACATCTGCATTTTTAGCAAAAATCCCCACATCTGGAAAATATTGGTCAAGAGTCTAATTAAGTATGTCAATGACAAATTGTTCTCACAGGAAGTATTTAGGGCTCCAAGATAATTGGAATTTAATGCCCTTGGCCCTTGTCCTTGTCAGCTTGTTTACTTATCCTCATAGAGGTGGGGGAGGTGTGGGTCCCACCCCCATCCAGCCCTAATGCCAGTAATCCTTGGCCACACTGCCTGCCATGAGAAAGCCAAACCATGGGTGCAGGAAGCTGCCCTCAAGTGCAGAGCAAGGGTAGAAGCTGCGTTTGAAGCTGAGGCTCTTAAAGCCATACAATTCCTCCCCCTCCACTGAAATCTCTGTCCACTCCATTCAGGCAGGCATTTCTGGTCAGGCCCACATGCTGTTTGAAAATAAAGCTCAGAGGAAATTGTTTCATTTCTCTTTCTTGAACTCTTGTCTTTCACCCTCCAGAGAGCCTCAGCCTTCAGAGGAAATGGGTTCCCTGCCCCTCCCCAGCTCCCAGCCAGCGATTCCCAACTTCTGAGCCAATGAAATGTAATGGGCCTTCAACCCAATGCTCCCTCCTCACCATGGGGATGTCATTTCTCACTAACTGAAGGGCTTTGAGAAGATGTTCCCATCCCTGTGAAGCTTCGGGAGGAGCCCCTCCCACTCCTGGCCGCTGATCCCTTTGTCCATAACTCCCCCCAGCACCACCGTGGATGGCTCGCCTTAGCTTCCCCAGCCAGAGGCAGAGGGCAAGCTAGGACAGGACCAGCACATATTGGTAATTTATGTTGCGTAAGGCATGGTCAGGGCTGTAGAGACTCAAGGGTCCTCCTTTTGGGTGCCTCTGAGTCCTCCCCTACTGCTTCTCCGTGCCTCCTTTCCAACAGTAAGTCCCCCAGTGCACCCTTTCATCCCCATGGCCACCACCCAGTCCAAGGCATCATCTTGTCTGTCCCACAGTCCCAGCCTCCTCATGGTCTCCTGACTTCCTCCCTCCTGTGGTCCCTCTCACAGACAGCCAGGTGCCATCTCAGTGAGCGTGCATCTCAGGCCCTGAGCACTGTCTAGGGCCTTCCCCGTGGGCATTCATCAGACCTTGCTGTCTTCTTCGGAGTTCTTTCTACTACCTAAAATCATTTTTAGAACCCATTTTGTCAGTGAATGCCATGAGAACCTAGACTCTCTGAGAGTAGCCATTTGGTCTGTCTGGTTAGGATGAGACAAGCAAGGTGCCCCAGAGCACAATATTTAAGGTAGCACTCACTCTCAAGTGCTGACTTTGAGAGTGAGTGCTACCCAGAGAGTGAGTGTCTCCTTAAGTGTTGCGGGCTAGATGCCTCACTTGCTTCCCAGCTCTATTCCCAGGGCCATATCCCCAGTGTCTCTGTCTACTTCAAGCATAGCAGGTTTGGGGATGAACGAATTCTGACTTTGTCAAGTTTGAGAATTCATCCAAGTTCCCCAAATCCTGCCCAATACACCTAGAGCCCCCTCCTGCTCTCCAATCCCATGCCAGTTGTGGACCACCACCTTGATCTAGGCAGCTGCTCACTTTCAGACCACAACACCCATGAAGACTCCAAGTGACACCCAGCCTCTCATCCCCACAGTAGAATGGACATACCCACAGCAGACTTGGGGATCCTTAGGAGATAGTGAGACCTACATTTGCCTAAATCCCTGAGTGAACATGGGACAGAGGTTCCCCATCCATACTCCTATAGCAATTATGCTTCATCTGATTGAAAAATGAACCTCTATTGTGCTAAGAAACTGAGATTTCAGGGTTCTTCTGAACAACAGCTAAAATCATTGAAAAACTGATACAGAGGAACAGTTTTAGAGCAGGATTCAGGAAATCAAGGAAAGTTAGATTTTATAAACACCTGCCTCCTGTTGAGAACGATGTTTACCAAAGCCAAGAAAATCCTGCCTGTTTACTTTCCAGAGAAACTGTGAGTTCAAGACTTCCAACTCATCAAAGAGCCCTCTAGACCAGGGTATTTCTAGCTTTTCTTCTTTCTTTCCTTTGTTTCTCTCTCTTTCTTCCCTTTTTCTTTCTCTTCCTTCCTTTCTTCCCTTTTCCTTTTCTTTCCTTCTTTCTTTACATTTTTTTGTTTTTATTTTTTTCTTGCAATGAGATAGTTTACTTAGATAAAAGTGAACATGAATGTCCAATATACACAGCTCACCAGAAAGAAAGAAAGAAGTTCCCTTTGGCTCAAACCAAGGCCTCAAGTTTAGACTTTCGACATTACCACTCATGGAGTTTGCACATAGAGCTTTGGTAAGTATATGTATGTATCGAAACACCAATTTGTTACAGGTAAACAATAAAAATATACTAATACTTTTGTGTACTGTTCTGCATTTACAATGCATAGGAACACATCTTTAGGGGTGTTTTGTACACAGCACAAGGAAGTGATCAGAAAGATCCGTGTGGATTTTATTCTGACTCAATTTAGTTCATTTCCACCAACAGATCTGGGTGCTGTATCTTTTGCAATGTCATCTTACAGATGGCCTCAAATGCTGCTAAATTTCTGCAGGAGAATTTGCCAGCAAAACAGTCTCCTGCCCCCGCCCCCTTTTTAGTATACGTGCTGCCGAAGCGAGCACCAGTCTCTCTCCCCTTATCAAGGGCGTCTTCCCTCCTTGCATGCAGCTCTTTGCTCAGCAGGCCAGCGCTCATGGTGCCCTCCAGTGGCCAGCATACCGCACCAGTCTCTTTCTCTGATTAATTTTGGTGGGAGTTCACAACAGAAGCCTTTCCACCTATGGTGCAGTGCCTCCTGGCAAGTCTCCTAAGGTGGTGAGACCTTCCCACTACCTTTCTGGTTGATGATTCCTCAACCAAATCCCCATGGGATGCTGTCAGCGCTTTTCACCAAGCTGTCATTCCCCAAATGTGCCTTGTTGCTCTGTGCTTCTGTCTGATGTCACACTAAAGACCTCCAACACTCTCCAGTGGCACAAGGTCCTACCATTAACCTTAGGAATGAAGACAAACGTTATCTGAGGGCCCGCTATATGCCAGGCAGATGTCAGGCTCTTAATGTATGTGGTTGAATCATCATAATATCAGGGTATTTTCATCTCCAAGTTGACAGTTGAGCAAACACAAGTTCAAAGAGATTAGATGGGTTCCTCAAGGCTTCACAATGAGAAAACAGTGGCAAAATTTCTCAATCCCAGCTCCTTCCTAGATCTTTTTTACTAAACATTTCAGGATAATTCATCAAGGGAAAGAGTAGGAAAACAATATATACTGAAACCAGTCAAGCACTGAACACTTGAATAGGTACTTACACAACTTGTTCTACTAATTCTTCCTAACCCACTTACGTAGGTATCATCCACCTTTCCATTACCTATCCACTTATTCACTTATTCAACAAATTATTTTACATCTACAAAATTCCAAGGATTTTTCCAGGCACTAGGCGCTAGGCACACTAAGAGAAATAAGTCCTGGTAAAGAATTGTCACAACGGGAGTGACGCCTGTGGCTCAAAGGAGTAGGGCACTGGCCCCGTATGCTGGAGGTGGTGGGTTCAAACCCAGCCCTGGCCAAAAACTGCAAAAAAAAAAAAAAGAGAGAATTGTTGAAAGGGTAGAAGACAAGCCACACACTGTCATAGATGCGAGGTGCTGCCTCACATGAGAAGAGAACCCAGCCCATGCCCAGATGCAGAGCTTCTAAGAAGTGGTGAGGCATCCAGAAGGGAATGCAGAAAGCAATGCCCTCAAGTAGTAAGCTGAAAATACTACTGAGAAGCAGTACCTCTTGAGACTGTTTGCCAGGCAGGGTACCACATGGGCCGGGTTACTTCATCCTCACAACCCCCCATGGAAGGGTACTCTTATGATTCCCCATTTCATCGATGAGAAGCTTCAGAAATGGAAAAGTAAAAACCTTCTCAAGAACATGTGGCTTGTTTGTGGTGAAGCCAAACTTTGAATTAAAATCTCACTGTCTTCAAAGTCAGGGTTTTAACCTCTAGGTTATGGATAGAGCTAAAAAGGGGTGTAAGGAAGGCATCATGCAAAACATGATTTTTTTTAAGGATTTTGACCTTGATCTGAATATCTTTAGAGGTCACTAAAGGATTTGGAGTCAAGGAATGCTATCCGATTGGATTTTCTGAAGATGGATTGGAGAGGCTGTCTGAACAAAGTAACCTGTAGGAAGCAGGTTATTCCCAGTCCAAATGACAGTCCAAAAGAATAGAAGGGACCACCCTGAGACATGTTGAGCAGGAGAAGCCAATTCAACTGGGCAGATCAGATAAGCTGCTGGGTGTGTGAGTCCAGAGTGCAGAAAATGGGGGGCTTGTAATAAAGACTGGGATTTGTAAGAACATAAATCCAGGCTAAGACTGTGGGTAATATGACTCTAGGAAGATCAAGATAAGAGCTGGGGAGAAGGACAGGGCAGGTTGATGGGGGAGCAGACACCTCCAAAGGACACCAAGGAGCAGACGGGCAGAGTGTAGGGTGCTATAAAGGCAAGAAAATAGAGCTCTCTCAAGGATAGAGTGAGGAGCAAATGCTTCAGAGGGGTCAGAACACATGGGGACAGAAGATGTCCATGCTTTTTTTATGGCCTCCAGTTTAAGATTAAGAGGAAGTCATGATTCAAGGAAGTTGTATTTGGTTCCCAGCATCTCACCCACCACAAGTTTCAAAACTTCTCTCCATCTGGAACACAGAAAATGATTTGCAGTCCTCAGATGGTTACAAGGGCACCAGTTTTTGCCAAGTCACATTATTTGACAGAAATGGGCCGTGAAATGCCTGCTAATTGCTACAAGATTTAAAAGGGAGAGAAGGGCCTGAGAAAGGGAGGTGGGAAGGCACAGTGTCGGTCTTTCATGTGGGGAGTGGGGATCTGGGGATAACAAAACATAATGGGCCTGCTTCTCCAAGCTCCAAATTACCAGGATCATTTTATACTGGTGAAAGAAGGTTGAAGCTTTTTAAAATGGGCAATTATGACATATTTTTTTTCATTGTCAAGAAAGCTAAACCCCAATTATCCCAGCTATTTTGGAGGGGTTTTCAAAAGGCACTCATGCCATTGTTGAGCTCATCTCCTCAGGCTCCAGGGAGAGGTTTATTTGCCATGGTAATCCTGGTTGATCCCTTCTCTCCCTACCTGACAAGTCTTTGCAGCATTCTTCCCACATGTTCTGTTCCTGCCCTGCAGTTGGACTGCGGGGACCTTGAACCCAGTGAAGGAAACTGCTTCCAAATTACCAGCAGTGCCCCTACTGAGTCTTTAAAAGTGCTGGAAGCGTCTATAATCCTACCATGTGTCCCCTCATTCTCTGATCTTTGGAAAGCACCCCTCAAATCATGCCATGCCCTGATCTAAGATCTAAAACCTTCCCTAACTCCTTACTGCCTAGCAAATCTAGTTTAAAGGCTACGGCCTCCTGAATTTGATCCAGGCTTTTTTCCCTTTCATTTATTCATTTGCTCATTCATCACAAAAATATTGAGCAAGTTGTGTGTTGGACACTATCAGGTGCTAGAAGAGTCTTTGTCAAAGAAAAGAGGCAGTAAAGAAGGCAGGAGGTCAGCATACAGTATGGGAGGCTCTGTTGATGAGGACAAATGACATCAGGATGAAGAGAATGTGATGCCGGGGCTGAGTGGTGAAGGAAGAAGGCACCTACTGGAGACACGTTTAAAAAACAGAATCTATAGGACGTGAAGTCCTGCTGGGCTGTGGGGAGTGAGCACAATGCTCAGGTTTCAAGCGTGGGTAGTTGGGTGAAAGGTGGCACCATTACTATTCCGGTTGGAATGTGTCCCCAGATTTCATGTGTTGGAAACTTAATCCCTAAATTCGTATGTTGGTGGTATTTTGAGGTGAGGCCTTCAGAAAGTAATTAGGATTAGATGACATCATCAGGGTGGGGCCCCCATAATGATACTGGTGGCTTTCTAAGGAGAGACCTGAATATGCACAATTGATATGCACACTTAGGCCCTCTCACCATGTGATGCATCCCCCCACATTATGACACAGCAAAGAGGTCCTCAGCATGCTCTTCTTTTCCAGCCTCTAGAACCATGAGCTAAATAAATTTCTCTTTATAAATTACCTCGTCTCTGGTATTCTGGTACAGCAACAGTAAATAAACTTAAGACAACTACCAAAAGAGGAACCACAGAGAACAAATGTGTTTGACAGGTGAGGGAGTGAGTTTCTTTGGGGATTTGCTGGCCAGTGGGACCCCAAGGACAGGAGGAGGTACCCTGTGGGGAGTTGCTCATGGGAATCTGGAACAGAGGTAAGGAGCCCAGGCTGAAGAGAGAGAGACAAGGAAGTGGCCCAGCCCAAAAGTAGACATTGGAGCACTGGGTATGAACAAAATCATGCAGGAAGATGGCGCACCAAATAAGCCCTAGGGAGCATGAACAGTTAGGGGCCAATGGAAGGAAAACAAGACTACAGAGGCGAAATGAACTTATTTGTAAAAGTTAAAGATTCCCACTCAACTTAATAGAAGCAGAGAGAGGTGAGTATAGCACTGAGCATCATCACACTTTTTCTATTTTATTGTGTAATAATTTGATCAGCTTTTGTTACTAGTTCCTGAGCACTATGAGATTATAACTTACTAAATGTAGAATATAAATGTCTGAACACAATAACTAAGAAAATGCCATGAAAGCTAAGTTAACCAGTTTGAAGAAAATATTTCAAATTTTATATAAAACCAGCACATTCTATCCCATGATTGCATTAATGTACACAGCTATGATTTAATAAAAAAAGAGAGCGAGAGAGAGAGAGATCATCAGTGAGTAAAACAATTGCCTCTGGCTTTATGAAGCTTGCATTCTAGCTAATGGGATGAGGATCATGGTAAAGACTTTGGCTCTTGAACTCTGAATGAGGGGGCACAGCTAGGGAGATATCATATTGCTCCAAGTAGAGGAGAGTGACATGTCCTAATTTATACTATTAAAGAATCACTCTGGCTGCTGTGTTGAGTACAGTGTTATGGGGCAAGAGTAGAGTCAAGGAAACTCATTAGAATGCTAATAAAGCCAGCCAACCAGAAATGCAAAAATGATGGTGGCTTAGACAAGACTGGGAACACAGGAAGGGGCCATATTGTAAAAATTGTTCAGGGTAGAGGCAACAAAATTAGCCAATAGAATGGACTCAGACGTGAGAGAAGGAGAAGAACTAAGGATGACTTCAAGATTTGGAGAATAAGCAACTGGAAGGATGGAGTTGGAGTTGCCATTAACTGAGATGGAGCAGTTTTTTGTATGAGAAGCATTTGGGGTTGGACGTGGAGGAGAGAAATTACAATGTTTAATGTAGATGGTTGAGTTTGAACTATCCAGACATCCGAGAGGAGATGTCAAGTGGGCACTGGATAGACGATTGAATGTAAGGGGAGAAGTCTGGGCTCTAGATGTAAATATCACAGTCATAAGAACAGAGATGGTATTTTTAAATGTCCTCTTGTGATATAGACAGAGAAGAGGAAGGATCAAAGACAGAGCTGGAGCAACTCATTGACTGGACAGGGAGAAAAGAAAGATCGAACCAGTGAGAGTAGGGCATGACCGATGTAATGGAGGAAAACCAGGGGAATAGAATGGTCTGGCCATCAGGTGAAGTAATCAAGCAGCAGTAATCAAGTTTATCAAATGCTGCTAAGAGGCTGCGATGGATGAGGACCTAGGATGGAACCACTGGATTTAGCAACATGGCAGTCATGGGCACCTTTGGCAAGAGCAGTTTCAACGGAAGGGGAATGCCTGGTGGGTTTCAGAAATAATGAGAAGCGGCAAATAAGACAAAACTTTTCCCAAGACATGTTGTTGCAAAGGGGAGCAAAGAAATGGACAGTAGAAGTTAGAAAAGTAAAGTAAGTAAAGTTGTCTGGTTTTGCTTTTTAAAAAAATAAGATGAGGCTGGGTGCATGGAGTGGCTCATGCCTATAATTCTAGCACTCTTAATGGCTGAGGTAGAGGATCACTTGAGTGTAGGAGGTAGAGACCAGCCTGAGCAAGAGCAAGACCCTGTCTCTACTAAAACTAAAAGAATTAGCCAGTCCCTGTGGTGGCAGGTGCCTGTAGTCCCAGGTACTCAAGAGACTGAGCCAGGAAGATTGCTTGAGCCCAGGAGCATGAGGTTGCTATGAGCTAGGCTGACACCACAGCATTCTAGCCTGAGAGACAGAGTGAGACCCTGACAAGAAAAAGAAAGAAGGAAGGGAGAGAGGGGGGACGGAAGGGGGGGAAGGAAGGAAGACAGGACGGCCGGAAGGGAGGGAGGGCGGGAGGGAGGGAAGGAAAATACTGAGGCCATGAGATTTGAATTTTTGCTTGAATCTAAAGCCAGGATAGAGGAAGGATAACTCCCTAATAAAATTCACTACTTATCCCAAGTTCATGAGATTGCATAATAAAATATAATAGCCTTATGGTCTTAGGGTCTAATAGGAAAAATTTATTAGAAGGTTTATTCATGTCCCACATGTTGAAATGGCTCTTTCTAGAAGTTTTGCTGAACTTCAAGTCCATCGGGGCACCCTGGAGCATACTATATAATACCAAAACCCAGATTAGAAGTGATGTGAGGGAGATTGTCCTGGGAATAGGGGCAGGAGGAGTGGGAGGTGTCTTCAGAGCAGAGCAAGTTTGATTCCTACTCAAGTCCAAAAACAATGTGTGCCCCCTCTTTGGTTGGTTCCTTAGTTTTTCACTTCCTTGTCACGTTTCAGATTCCTTCCCACTTCAGTTCTGGGCCTGAGCTGAGATGCCACAACTATCTTGAATTCCCCAATTCTGCAATGTAATTCCCACCCTCTGTGGTGCCGCTTCCAAACTTCAAAGGGTTGTCAAGAAGATTCTTCATCACAGTTCTTTCACAAGCTCTGAATGCTGCCACTGGGTTGGAGTGACCTTGGGAAGGCCCTTGTTTTCTCTGACTATTCACTTTCTCAACTAGAAAATGGAAAAAATCAACTTTGTGATGATTGCATGGCAATTTACCATGAAAGGGAGTCCAGTAATGTGTGCAAACCGGTGCTCCACCATGATGCTTAAGCCTGACATCTAGTGGGGTCAAGCCATAAGTTGATATGGGACCCTGTCATGTGCCATGCATTCGATTAGACCCTGGGCAGGGAGCTGAAGGTGACAGATGGATGTCCAATGGCTGTGGGGTCTCACAGTAAGGTGTAGCCAACTATTCCTGAACAGCCCTCTTCTAGAAAGCCTCACTGTAAAGTGGGTAAAAAAAAGCACAGGGCTCAGGTAAAAGCCAGGGGAGGGAACTCCAGACAGAAGCAAGAGTTCTTATGAACCCACAGAGAGACCCACGAGCTATGGCTGCAGGGAATAGCTCCTGTTGTCTTCTGTCTTCCCACCAAGTTTTGCACCTTGCAAAACCTCCTCTGCTCCTCTAGGACTAGACATTTATCTCGACAATCACCTCTTCAGAGAGGCTTCTTGACCACCTTATTCTAATTCCACCTTCTATTTGTTTTCTCACATCAGCCTGGCCTTTTTCTTCATATCACTTACCATGATTTGACCTTCTAGACACATTTGTTTGTTTACTTGACAGTGTAGACTTTGGTATCAGACTATGTGTGGAAAATCCCATATTCACTGTCCACCACATATGTCATCTTAAGGAAGTCAATGTACCCCTCTGGGCCTTCATTTCCTCATAATCAGATTGGGTTAAAAATTATACCTACCTCGTGGAATTGTCATGAGGACCCAGAAAAAAATCAGCCATGGAAGAATTTAGGATAGGTCCCAGAATCACATGTAATAGCTCACTAAATGTCAGCAATTTTATTGCTTTTTGGAACAGCTACACTAGTCGACTCTAAACTCCATGACAGCACGGACATCATCTGACATACAGGCACTCAATATTTATCGAATGAATAAATTTATGCACAAAATAGAGTTGCCTCAAACCAGTTCCAAAACAATCGAACTTCAGTTGACTTAAATACACTTACCTTAAAATTTAAAATGTTCTACCCTGTTCCTTTTGTGATTCATGGTCTACTGTTCCAGCCAGTATCTCAGTACCCTCAGGAAGGTCAGGCCTCTTATGATCAGTCATGAGTCACCAAAGCGATATTTGATGCTGGATAACATTTCCATGAATCATTGAGCCTCTTCCATCTTATCTCATTTTGAGTGTCATTATCTGTGACACTCTTTAATGGTGAAATGACAGCTATAGAAAGACTGGCTCAGCTCATTTAGAGAAAAATAGCCACTGGAATCATTGATTCACACCTGATTGGGAGTCTCGGTCAGATTTGATTTCCTCTAGACCCAGTAGTTAGTCATTTGGACTGAACACATTCTATGTATAGTTGCAAAATGGTTGCAAAATATGAGAGATTATCTGGCCCACTCTTATTTTATACATGAAATAGAGGAAGCAATTTTTTCAATATCATACCATAAGTTAGGGCAGCAGCAGGGCCCTACCCAGGCTCAGAAACCCAGAATGCAATGGAATGAGATCGGATGGCCCAGAAAGAAGGAAGACTTGCCTCCACTTCTCATTGACAAGAAGAGTGAGAAGGTCCTACCACACCCTTATTATTCATTAATTTTAAAGTTAACAAGTAATAAGGGAATATTGCTTTCTTTAAACAATTTTAAATTACAGATAAAGCTTATGTCCCCTCTGACTATCACGCTTAAGGACTCTTCCCTCAGAATCTCCCCAGAGGGATTCAATGTCGTCAGTTTCATGTGTCTGCTTTCCAAAACTTGTCTGTATCATTACAAACATATGTGTGAGCATCCATAAAAATATACTAGCATTGGTTAGTGTGACATATGTAAGGAAACAGTCCCATATTTCTTGTAGTATTCTTCAAGTTGCTTTTTCGCCCTTGGCAGTATGACTTTGGTGCCCTTTAACCGGTGTGCTGTGGTCATTAGCGTGAATCCATCATGCTGTGCTTATGCATTCCTTTACTGAGATTCAGGTAATTCCAAATTTCCTCCGTTACAAACATTACCACCTTAAAAGCCCTCTTATTTGCTTTTGAGTGCACACACACAGTAGTTTCTTCAGGGAAAATGCCAAAGGGAATGCTGGTCATAGGCTGTGCACATTTTTAGCTTTCTAGATGCTGTGAAATTGTTCTGCAGAGGAGCTGTTGGAAGCCACACTCCCACCCATAATTTCTGGGAGCACATACTTTTCCACACCCTGTCCAGGACTCAACAGTGGCAAACTCCCACTGGATGGGGAAAAGGGTCTCCTTGATATAAGCTTTCTCAACCACTATGAGACTGAGTGTTTTCTTTTCTTTTTTTTATGATGCTCACATGTGTCCCCTTGTATGCAAATTGCCTAATATCCTTAGTACATTTTTCCATAGGGCCATTTGACTTTTCTTCCAACATCGTTTAAAAAGAAATTAAAGCACTTAAGCCCTGCTGAAATTTGAAGTGAATCATGGCTCAGAAATCTCACGCTGCATGAGAGAACGATTTGAAATGTTATTTTTAAAGGGTGGGGTGGTGAGGCTTCATGTAGAAATGTGGATGACAGGCAGATCCAAAATGAAAAGAGGCTTCATGGAAGCGGAGGGTGTGGGAGCCTTGAGTAAAACTTGCAAATCTCTCCACTGATAACCATACCCTGGTGCTAAGGCCACACAGAACACTAGGCTGGTAGAGACCCTTGTCCATTAACAGTGGAAATATTTCATTGATCGCTTTTATGTTGATTATATGTTGAAATGATAACCTGTAGGATATATTAGGTTAAATAGAACATATTACCAAAATTAATTTTACCTGTTTCTTTTGACCTAACGTGGCTGCCAAAAACCTTGAAATCACATATACGTCATGTGTTATACTTGTGTTGGGTGGTGACGATCTAAGAAATGAAGACGATGAAGTTTCCAGTTCCAGCACTTCAGTAAGAAATGCCATGTATCCTTGGGATAGCCACACATTTCTCTTTCTGTGGAAACTCAAATACTTATAAAGGTGATACAGCCCACCCTGCCTCTCATGTCTCACTGTTATGTGCATGGAGGGTGGAACTGCTGACTCTTCCTGGGTTCATCAAAAAGTGGTTTATATTAGAACTGGAGATGGAATGCTTGCACCCAGAGCTCCTTCACTCCCAGGACATTCATTGTCAGACTTCAAGTGCAAAGAAGCTGGAGCCTCCAACTTCTTTGTTATCTGGGGCCCTGAGAGTTCCTCATGATTGGTCTTGCTAGTCAGCTGTCATGGCCCAGGTCATTGGGTTGTATTTGTCAGACACAATTGCTCTGGACTCCACCAGTTTATCCATTTGGATTCCTTCAAAGGCCAGAAAAAAACAACTCAAAATTAGTCTAAAGAAAAATAACTGGAGTTGGGGAGGATATTTATTGGCTCCGGAATTGGTTTTCTCAGGTTGCAGTAAGAAATTTATCCTCTCACTCTTTCACAGGCCAGAAATCCAAAATCTAAGTGTCAGTAGGCCACACACCTTACAAAGGCTCTGGGGAAGATTTGTGCCTTGCCTCAGCCAGCTTCAGGTGGGCCCGTGCATTTGGCATTCCTTGGTTTAAGGTGTCACTCCAGTCTCTGTCACTCTGACTCCATGGATAAATTACCTTCTCCACATCTCTGCATATCCTTCTCTGTCTCTGCCGGACAGAATAAGGGTGCTGCCCTACCAATGTGCTCACTGGATTGAAGGCCTACCCTGTTCCAGCATGATCTCATCTTGATCCTGACCTTAATTATGTCTGCAGAAACCTTATTTCCAAATAAGATTTAACTCATCCATTCTTGTTCTCTGGAAAGTCCAAGGATAACCTTAGCCGGAGTCAGCTCTCACATTCTCTGTGCCTCTTGCTCAGCTCCGCTCAAGAAATTATTGTCACTCAGGAGCTCGGTCCACATGGTGGCAAGGACATGACAGCAGTCCCAGACTTACATCTTTCTCTAGTTCAAGTCTGGCAGGAAAGTTAATTTTCTTAAAAGATGGAAAGAAAATCACAGGAGAGAAAGCGATTCACAAAAGTCTGCAAGAACGTGATACGCCAACTGGCTGAGCTCTGGCCTGAATGAGCTGTCCGCAGGAGAATTGCTCTGCCAGACAGGAGAGTGGATATCCCCAAACGTCAGGACCTAGGGTTGCACGAAGGAGGAACATTTGCTGAGAAAGCAGCCCCTAAATACTCAGCATGACCAGGGCGAGTAGTAAATATCCATTGATTCCTTGTTTGTTTTTCTTTCCACATTCTGGGAGCATTTACTAAAGACCAGGTACCTGGCAAGGGTTAGAGGTACAAAAACAAATGTGACAAAGGGCCCTGCCAGAGGTGTCCCATAGTCCAGTGGGAGCCAGGCTTGTCAATGGCATCAGCGTGGTGTCACTAGTACTAAAGTAGAAGAAGAAAACACGGGGAGAGGTGAGAACCAAGAGGAAAGGAACGAAAATCCTTCCCTGGGTAGCTCAAAAGACTTCTCAAGAGAGGAGATATCTGGGCTGAATCTTGAAAAATTGAAGAAGGGTTACCTGGCAGAGAATGGGAAACAATAGTGTAGTTGCCCAAGGAGTCATGGGAAAAGCCCAGGGTGGCCACAGCACAGGGTACAGTGAGGGTGTCAGGCTGTAATGGGAGAGGGTGGTGAGGGTGTTAGGCAGGGCCTGCCATGGCATCACCCATGCTTTGGGAAGATCACTCCAGAAGTGTCCATGGGGGGGGGGTTTGTAGAGGAGTCTACAAGGTGAACAGAGCAGCCAGGAGACAGGTGAACACAGGAGGCCTTAACTGAGGCAAGAAGAGCAGAGGTGGGTCAGATGATGTGGATTCAGGTCACTGTTGGAGTGGAGATGGGGCTGGAGGGACTGTGTGATTGACTAGACATGGGGGAGGGGGTGGGGGACAGGAAGAAGGTTAGAATGGGGCCAGCTTCAGATTGGGTTCCTACTGGGTTCCTGGCTGTCTGAGCTAGGGACCACAGAGAGGCCGAGTGGCTTTGTTGAAGCTGGAAGAGTCAGTTTTGAACATACAGATTTCAGGATGTTTGTGGAACATCCAGGTGGTGTACGTTTCCAGGCAGGTAGAAAGATTAGTCTGGGCAGAAAACAGGGCTTTTCCTACCCCATCACTCCAGGGCACATGAAAACATCTTTGATGAGAAGGGAAAAACATGGAGAACAGATGGGGCAATTCCTACTGAAAATGAAGTATTTCAAGGCAGGAGAAAGTCAACAGAAAAGCTCAAGCGTGTGGCAGAGGGAACTGTCAGGTATACAGTTGTCTCGGCCTGGACCAGCAGCAGTGGGCGTTGGCTCATTTCAATCAGACCAAGAAAGGACAGCGGTGTGACAGGACACAAGGCTCCCCTGCAGGGCCACCTGCAGAGAGCTTGTCTCTCTCTCAGCTGCTACAGCCCAGCGGGTGTCAGCTGAGAGCAGGAGGGGCCACTATGATGAGCACTGGGGAAAGGCAGGCCTGCCCCACCCGGCTGACGGATTCTGCCTGCCCGCCAGCATCTGGTTGGCAACAGCCTTGCCTGGCCTTACTCAACCAGGCTGCCAGCACCTTATCAGCTCTTCTACCGGGCTGCTTCCCCAGAAGAGGGAGAGGCAGCTTAGCCCTCCCTCCTGCACTCACAGGCTCTAAGGGGCTTCTGTGCACAGCCTCTCCATCCACTCCACACCCTCCTGTGAGGCTCGCTCTCTGCCACCTCCTACCCGGTCCCCTCCAGGCTCCACGGCCAAGCTGGACCCCAGCCCGCAGAGGAACAGCAGACCTTCTCACCTCCCCAACTGGTGTTTTCTCAAATATACTATTTTGCTGATTAAAATTTGTCATGCTAATTGTACAATATTTGGAAAATATAGATACTAGAAGAAATTTTAATTTATTAGTATTCCTCAGAAATGACTGGTTACTAAAGCCTGGGCTACTTTCAAAACAAAGAAGCTTTACTGAAAGTCTCTGGATCAGAATATTCATCAGGAACCAAGAGAGCTCCAGCTTTGGATTCCTCTGTCTGGATCTGCTTCTGGGTATTTGGAGCCAATTCCCTCTGAATTCTCTAGTCCAAGGCTGCACTTAGCAGATTACCTTTACCCTTTGGGGCCCTATCAAGCCTAAACTGATTTTTCTGACCTTGACCCAAAGCTACTCAGCCTCTTATGTTCCCAGGCTTAGGTTGAGGGGCACCTTGCTTTTACATCACTAACTCTGGAAGAAGCGAATGACCCCGGCTTTTCCCTTCATTGCACCCTGCGGTGGGCATCGAAGTTTAGAGAAGAATCAAGATTCCACTCCTGTCTTGAGGATCTTGCAGTCTGATGTGGGAGAATCTAGGTGCATGAAGAATCTCTCTAGCCATAGCAAGAGTGATGGCAGGGCTTTAAGGGCAGGGTTCTGAAGTCACAGAGGAAAGAGCTCTCAGCCTTCTGTGGAGAATCCTCACTAAGGAGACCACATACAAGTTAAGGCTCAGAGAGGATTTATGGGCAGAAAAAGGGAGGGATGGTAAGTTGAGGCATGACCAGTGGCTCAGAAGCACAGAGCATCATGAAAACCAGGAAAATGAAAGGATGGAAGGTGGGTACCATGGAGGGAACGGCCACATGGCCATGGAGCCAAGAGGGGCTGTCAAGAGTCCCTGACAGGCCTTGAGTCCTGTGCCTCTGAAGCTGGACTGGACACTGAGGAAAGAGGTGTTTTTGACCAACAAAAGAAAAAAAATGATGGAAACGGAAAAGTCGGACTTCAGGTCAGAAGGCTCCATGGCAGGCCCCCAGAACTAATTGGCAGTCTCTTCTATTCTCTGAGCCTCAGTTTCCCCATCTCTAAGTGAGAAACTCAGTGACTCTAAGGTTGACTTTTAGAGTCTCTGCATGCCCAGGACTGATCATGTCCTCAAAACAGAACCTGAAGCCCAGCTACAAGATGGTGAACATAGTAGATATTTCCTCAATCATATCCTACTAGAGAGCTTTTTCTGAATGCCAGTGGCTCCTAGGCACCTATGTGCTAAAGGATCATTAGCACCCACACACCCAGATTTCAGCAGTAGAGGAAGACTTCTCTATTTCCATTCTAACTCCAATTCTTTAGTTAAAAGGTGACCATTTTCTTCTAGGACCAAAAAAAACAGGGTATTTGCCACACCCTAATGAGGAACTCTGAGGACATGAAAGAGATTGTTTTCTGTCTGACACTGCTTCTGTTAACACCTTCTGCCCAGATAAAAATACTTCCTGGTCATTACTGAAGAAAATTTCCTGTTTAGCCAGGCAGGCTTTATACATTTTCCTCTAGTGCAAGTTTTCTGTAAATGACTGGAGATGCATGATGTTAAAAGATACAATTTAAAGCACATTACTTCTGTTCCCATCTACTCAGAGAGCTTTCCTAGAGGCCAGATGAGGAGATCTCCTTGGAGCACTCAGGATCTATACAGGAAGATAGAAGCCAACCTAGGTCTTTTGAGTAGAAGGTGATTTAATACAGGGATTTGAAGCTTACCCAACCATTGGAAGGGCTGGAGAGGAAAGATCAAGTAGACTAGTGCATCTGCTTCCCAGGGCTGCCATAACAAAGTACCACAAACTAGGTGACATTTCCAGAGTTCCAGAGACTAGAAGTCTAAAATCAAGGTATCAACAAGGACATCATGTTCTCTCTGAAACCTGGAGAGGACAATCCTTCATTGCCCCTTTCTAATTTCTGGTGGTGGCTAAAAATCCTCTGCATCCCTTGGGTTTCAGCTGCAGTACTTCAATCTCTACATTGGCCATCCCATGATATTGTGTGTGTGTCTCTTCTCTTTTTATAAATATCTCAGCCATATTGAATTAAAGGTCCACCCTAACTTCAGTATGACTTCATCTGAAGTAATTATATCCGCTAAAACCCCTTTTCTAAATAAGGTCACATTCTGAGATACTGGGAGTAGGGCTTCAACACACCTTTTGGGGCAACACATTTCAACACATCAAATCCAGTTTCAAGAAATCTGAAGGTCAAGGAACCACTACAGATGTCCTCAGCTGCCTGCAGCACCAAATCTGTTGATTCTCAGGAGCACATGAGGACACCCGGAAGTGACTGACCAATCTTATGGCTGTTGTCCACCATCATCTGAGCACTTGCTGACAGCTCCCACCAGGAAATCATGGCTTCTCTTTCTTTGATCATACTCATGAGTACCCCTTACCAGCAGGAACCCGATGACATAGGAAGCCAGGAAAAGTCATTCCCAACTTTATCCCTCTGCTATAAACTAAACGCTAAGTTCACCCAAAATTCATATGCTGAAGCCCTAACCTCCAAATGATGGCAGTGGGGGAGTGGGTGATTATTAGGTCTTGAGGGTGGAACCTCATAAACATGATTAGTGCCCTTATAAAAACAGACCAGAGAGCCAATAAGACCTGTGGCCTTCATATAGCAAGAAGGGCCCAGGCTGCAAACTAGGCAGAAGAACCTCACCAGGAACCAAGTCACCTGGCACCTTGATCTTGAACGTCTTAGCTTCAAGAATTGCAGGAAATAAATGTCTGTTGATTAAGACACCCAGTCTTTGGTATTTTTGTTATAGTAACCCGGACTGACTAAGACACACTTTGAATATGGAGGAGAGCTTAGAAATGGAGGAAAGTATTAAGTAGCAACAGACAATATGCAGCACATGGCCAAAACTGGAGCCCCCAAAAGCATGTTTCTGTATATTCAAAATATTCATTGAGTGCCTGTTACACAGCAGGCTACATGTAGAGGAAATGAATAATTAAATACGTATGGAATTAAGTAAAACAGTCTGTGCATTGGAGGTATATTCGTGGTTGAATGGAGAAAATATACATCATAACTATGAGATATGGTGAAGACTTTTTTTTTATTATCCAAACTATAACACTTCATTGATAATTAAGCCAAGAAAATAGTTATAAACTGGAACTCTCCTAGTCAAACTGGGTTGTGTAATCACTTTTTACATAGTACATCATGTTCTGTTATGAGATAGGACTCTGAGAAAGATAGATCATTCTGTGCTAGGAATTTTACACATTTTATTTTATTTTTTAATTAAATCATAGCTGTGTACATTAGTGCAATCATGGGGTACAATGTGCTGGCTCCATACACAATCTGAAATATTTTCATCAAACTGTTTAACATAGCCTTCATAGCGCTTTCCTAGTTACTGTATGAAGACATTTGTATTCTGCATTTAGTTAAGTTTCATCTGTACCCTTCTAAGATGCACTGTAGGTGTGATCCCACCAATTACTCTCTCTCCACCCATCCTTCCTCCTCCCCTCCCCTCCCGTGCCCCTTTTCCCATATTCTTGTGCTATAATTGGGTTATAGCCTCCATATGAAAGCTATAAATTAGCTTCATAGTAGGGCTGAGTATATCAGAAGAATTTTATAATCTATGAAAAAGGTAAAGTTTCTGTCTTCCTGTTGGTAGTGGTATCAATTAAAGTGGTTAAGAGGGTATTCTTCAAATTTGAAGAGTATATATGTATAATACATAGGCTTTTTAGAAAACCTAAACATTCAGTTTGAAAGATCATAAATAGGTAGACAGTCACCTGCCTGGGTTGTTAAAAACTGAAGGAAAATCAAAGTCCCCCAAATTTGGCCCTTGGCTTCCAAAATGTAGCTCCCTCTTGGTTCTCCCACTTTGGTAGTGACTCTTTCTTGGTTTACTGCGCTGATATGTCCTCATGTCCTCAACCCTGAGGACCTCAGGGCTTAGGTGTAGATCTCTTCCTGATCCCTGGCTATGGCTTCTTGGGTTATTATCAGTCTCTTGAATTAAAAGACCATCTCCCCTCCTTCCTTTAGTATAGATCCTGCATTTTAGCCCCAAACCAACAAAATGGAAAGAGATCATGTCCTCGGCACTGTAGCCAGTAAACTCAGTTGGAGGAAAACCAGTCAAGTCCATTTGCACCCCACCTCCAGACTCCTAATGCAAAGGAGCTCAGCAGCTCTACCTGAATGCCTAGTAGCCTCTCAAACTCAACTTTTAGCAGCTGCATCCCAGCATCCACTCTCACCTCCTTCCGTTAGTATAGACCTTGCATTTTAGCTATGAAGATTGCTCCTTAGCCAAAGACTGTATTTACTCCTTTATCACACATGGCCATGCAAGTTTTGGCCAATGAGATGTGAGAAGAAGTGACCTGTGTCACGTTCATGTCTGGACTTTACAGGAAAGGGGTATCCTCTTCATGTCTCCTTATTTTTTTCCTGTAGAGGTGAGGGAGACTCCAATCAGAAGCTTTCTTTTGAGACCAACAAAATTGAAAGAGATCAGGTCCCAGGCACTGTAAACACCAAATTACCTGTGCACAGCTTTAGTCTCAGGATTGTCAGATGAGAGGAGAGAAACTTTTGCTGGTTCCTGTTACATCGCCAGACCTATATTACAAATTGCAAAATGTCTAACACCAGATTCCGGCGCACACCCATCCCCAAACCTGCTCTGCCTACAGTCTCCCTCACTTGGGTAAATTTTAAAGCAGTTCTTCCAGTTGTCAGAACCCAAATTTTCGTCCTCCTGAAGTCCTCTGTTTCTCTCCATGCCAGATCCAATCTATCAGAAAATCCCAATGGCTCTACCTTCAACAGTGGATAGCAGGAGATATTAAGGAATTCTTGTTGCTTCTCGTTAGGGGTGATAACGGCATTCAGGCACTTTCCTTTAGAAATACTTATTGAAATATTTGCAGATAAAATCATCTGATGTCTTAGATTAGCCTTAAAAATAATACAGAAGGAGGAAAGGACATCAGTGAAGCAGATGAATTGAAAATTGCGGAAGCTGAGCATTGGGTAGTTTCGTTTTACTATTCGTTCTCTTTACTTTTACGTTTGAAATTTTCCATAATTTTTTTAAAAAGATATTTTCAGTTTCCCAGCACTTTTGCCATCGTGATCCTGATATGGGTTACCGTTTTCTGCACAATTCTTCCATAACAAATCTTTGTACTTCCTTTTTTGCTAATGTACTCAGTTATGATTCAATAAAAAAAAAAAAAAGAAAGAAAATATGGCAGCTCAGGTTTCTCCTTCACTCTAATCCTCCAGGGGCCCCAGTCTCATTCAGAGGAAAACCAGTCAAGCACTCACTGCAGCCCCCAAGGCCTGTTTCTATTAAACCACCTCTTTCCTCTCTGTGTCTACCTCCTCTTAACTTTCCCCTCACTCAGTCTTTCACAGCTATACTGATCTCTTTTCTGTTCTTTGAACATGCCAAGTGGAATGCTGCCTCAGGGCCTTTGCACTTGCTGTTCCTTTCTCCTAGAATGGATATCTTCAGGCTTCTGCTCAGATATCCCCTCTTCATTGAGCCCTTCCCTGACCACCAACCCAAACAAGGAGCCCCATCCATGTTCTCCTCACTCCACTTCATTCTTCTCTCTATCACACTTTTCTTCTGCCAACACACTACAGATTGGCATCTTTATTTGCTTGTGGCCATTCCTCTCTCTCCTGCACCTGGAACTAGGCCTGGCCCCTCACAGGTTCTTATCAAATAGCTATTGAATGTGTGAAGGGGAGAATAGAGCAGGAAGAGATATAAAATATTCTGCTTGAACAGAGAGTGTGGGGCAGAGGAAACCAAGTGCCTGCAATGTCAGGATCCCTCAGCTCTCAAAGTTGGAGGCCTGATGTCTAAAGGAGGTGATGTCACTAAAGCTATGTCAGAAGACAGGAAAGGTACTTGCTTGAAGGAAAGCAACTGCCTCCAGGAGGGTGAACACGAGACACGGAAGGCTCAAATGGCAGGAGCAGCTGACATGCTTATATGCTTGTCAGACTCTTGCATGGATTTTTTAAGTCAAAATTGATGGAGGCATCAATTATGGGAGACCATTGGATCCAAAAAGGTGGTATAACTTCTGCACCTTCACCATATTTTTAATAGAGCATTTGGTAAACTAAGCAGAGCTTTGATGAACATATTCAGAATTCTAGAACTATCCATGTGACTATGTATTTTCCAGGCTATAAAAGTCAGGTGGACAAAATAGAATTTTCCTTACTTTTCTAGAATTGAACTGAAGTTCTCACTTAAAATCACATTCTGACAGAAAATTTGAACTACTTATCCCCAGGAAAATCCAAGTACGTTCTGCCTTGTGACTGAGAAGGAACAGAAAGAGAAAACAGAGGCAAGGAAATGTGTTAGTTTCCTATTGCTGACACAATGAGTTTCCACAATCTTAGTGCTTTGAAACTGTACCAGTTTATTAACTTTACAGTCTGGAAATCGGAAATATGACGGGTCTCACTGGGCTAAAATCAAGGTGTCAGTAGCTTTGCTCCCCCTGGAGGCTCTAGGAGAGAACTGGGTACTCATAGTTTCATTTTATTGTTCCCTTCACTTTTATGTTTGAAATTTCCTATAATTTTTTTTTAATATTTTCAGTTTCCTAGCATTTTTTTTGACTGTCTTTTTTGTTTATCCTGACCCAGGCCACCATCTTCTCTACAATTCTTCCCTAACAGCTCTCCCTACTTCCTTTTCTGAAGTCTACTTTTCCCTCCTAGTGATTGCCTGCATCCCTTGGTTCACAGCCCCTTTCCTCCATCTTCAAATCCATCAGTATCACATCTCTCTGACCCTTCCTATGTGTGACAAATCTCTTTACAGACCCCAGCTGGAAATATGTCTCTGCATTAAGTGTACATGTATTAGATTTGGCCCTCCCAGATCATCCAGGATAACCCCCAATCTCAGCATCCATATTGCCACATCCATATCTGTCAAGTCATCTTTGCCACATATGGCAACATACTCCCAGGTCCTGGAGATTATGGGGCAGACATCTTTGGGGAGGGCATTATTCTGCCTATCACAGGAAGTGATAAAAGAAGCAATTCAAGAATATTTTTGCAGAAATGGACAATATAAAAATGACCTTAAATCTGTCCATTCATTTAACAAAGACTTGCTGAGCACCCACTTGCTGCCAGGCCTATGCCATATTCCAGGAATAGAGCAGTACAGGTGTCAGCAAGCACCTGCCCTCTTTATTTATTGTTTATTTTTGAGACAGAGTCTCACTTTGTCACCCTCAGTGGAGTGCTATAGTGTCATAGCTCACAGCAATCGGAAACTCCTGGGCTCATGTGATCCTCTTGCTTCAGCATCCTGAGTAGCTGAGATTACAGGTGCCTGCCACAATGCCCAGATATTTTTAGAGACAGCATCTTGCTCTTGCTCAGGCTGGTCTTGAAATCCTGAGCTCAGGCAATCCACCCACCTCGGCCTCCCAGAGTGCTGGGATTACAAGCATGAGCTGCCACACCTGGCCCAAGTACCGGCCCTCTCGAGGCTTACATTACAGAGAAGGGAGAAAGACAAGAGGAAAAATGGAAAGAATAGGTAATAGAAGGTAGTAATGAGAGCTAAAGGGAAACTTAAAGGGTGGCATAGTAGAGTATTTTGGGTAAAGAATACAGAAAGTCCTCTCAGAAGGCCAGGTACAGTGGCACGTACCCAGGGAAATACACTTCTCCTAAATGCATAGGAAGGGTAGGAAGAAAAATGAAAATGTATGAACAAATAATACCACATATCACACAAGAGAAAGGACATGTGGACACTGCAGTTGGGTTCCTCCAATTTGACAGCCCAGTCAAATCATTCTGCAGCAACCTTTTGGTCTCAAGACCCCTTAATATTCTTAAAAAGTATTGAAGACACCAAAGAAATTTTGTTTATGTGGTTCTATCTGCCAATGTTTAGAAATAAATCCAATAAATATTTTAAATATTTATTAAAAATATTTACTTTAAAAATAGCAATTACAAACTCATATGTGCATAAATAACATATTTTTATGAAAAATAACTTCTATCCAAAATAGGCAACACTTTAATGGAGAGAGCAGCATCATTTTAAAATTTTCAAGTCTCTTAAAGGTTTGGCTTAGTGATAAATCTGAATTTTCCTATTTATTTCTGCATTGGCTAGGTTATGGCACGTTGTTTGGATAAAACAGTTGAAGACTAGAGCTATGTAGTTGGAAAAGTGAGGAGTATTTCAATAGCCTTTCAAACAATTGCAGATACTCTCTTTTGATACTACCTCAAATGTGTACAAGTCACTTTTTTAAATTAAATCATAGCTGTGTACATTAATGCAATCACGAGGTACAATATGCTGGTTTTATGTACAATTTGAAATATTTTCATTGAACTGGTTACCATAGCCTTTATGGCATTTTCTTAGTAATTGTGTTCAGACATTTATATTCCGCATTTAGTAAGTTTCACCCGTACCCTTCTAAGATGCACCGTAGGGCATATTCTTCTTCTTCTTTTTTGTTTGGCAGTTTTTTGGCCAGGGCTGGGTTTGAACCGGCCACCTCTGGCATATGGGGCCGGCGTCCTACTCCTTTGATCCACAGGCGCCACCCTATTCTTCTTAGCAAAATATCTCTAGAATGGAAGAAAAAGTATCTAATGTACTCAGTCCTACTATGAAACTAATTTATAGTTTTCATATGAAAGCTATAACCCAATTATAGCACAAGAAATGGGGAAAGGGTCAAGGGAGGGGAAGAGAGAGGGGAGGATGGGTGGAGAGAGGGTAATTGATGGGACAAGTCATGTTTTTTAAAGGTTTGTTGCAGTGTGGAACCCGTGATCGTATCATTGAACTTTTTGCCTTCGGCTGTATTAAAATCCATAAGCCTGTCTGCCACTGTGAATGGGAGAGAGCCACATGTTTTACTAGTATGTGATTTTGTATTGGTAGACTCATGCAGATTTTCCAAAATGTTGACATATTTCAACATACATGTACATGATCAAAGTATCACATTCATTATTATTGCTGCTAATCTCGTCAGAAAAGTTTAACTATTAGTGAGATGACAAACTCCTCCTGAAAAACAGAGTTTTCAAAATTTTAATTACTTCTTAAAGCTTAAATTTTATCATTGGCAAAATATATTGCCGATCATTTTCCTTCAAGTGACAAGCTAACTTCATTCATTTTCAAGATAATGTCTGCCAAATATCAAAGTCTGAGTAATCATAGTTAGTCTGCCATTCACTCAATTATTCTCTAAAAAGATGGTATGCCATGAAAAAAGTAGCTAGTTCAGCTTGCAATTCCATTGCAGAAGTGTTTTTCCGTGACTCAATCATCATACTTCATATGCAGCAATAGTGCTTTATATGTTACTTCCCATTGTCACAGAGTATTAAAAAGATGTGTCCTCAGGGTCAAGGGTTAATAAAAATCAATATTTTCTGCTTCTAAAAGAATATTCTTGAGTGAAATTAGAATTTTATTGTTATTTTGAATGTATGGTGGTGAAGAATTTAGGACTATTAGTACAATGTCATGCTGCCTTGATTTGCATGTATACACACACACATAGGAAGAGAGTTATTGTAAGAAATTGGCCCACATACTTATGGAAACTGACAAATACAAAGTATTCAGGGTCAACCAGCAGGCTGGAGACCCAGGGAGATAATGAATACTGAGGAGTTCCAGTCTGAATGAAGTCTGCTGTAGAACTAGGAAGAACTGTTGTTTCAGATGAAGAGCAAAGGTAGTCTGCTGAAGACTTCTCTCTCTTGCTTAGGAGAGGCTGGTCTTTTGTTCTGTTCAGATCTTCAACTGATTGGACAAAGCCCACTCACATTATAGATAGCTTTACTCAAAGTTACTGATTTAGGCCACCAACAAGACAGAATAGGAAGCCCCAGACCATTTCTCCTCCCACGGAGACACTAAATCAGTAACAATACATGAGCCAATTTCTTTTATGAGAAATCCAGAAACCAGTTAAAAGAATCTTGTACCCCCAGCAAGCACAAAGCCAATTACATTAAAATTATAGAAAAATTCATGGCACTCACCCATTAGAGTTCTTCCCCCCTCATCTCAGTATGTCATTATTATGAGGAAACTCCCAACTGCTGACTTCTGCCTGGAGAGAAAAAGGAAAGACATATGTCAATGTTCTTACTTTTCAGTGGGAGGATACATGAGGAATTAGCTTCTGTCTTGCCTGAATCTGAGACTGATAGGAAAGACTGCCAGGTTGAAGAGCTAAAAGTAAAGGTGAGGTTTGGACAGCCATACACTCACTCATCATCATCTTTTCTTTCAGCTCAGTGAAGAATGAGCAGGAGAAAATCCCCATTTCCTGGCTTCTTCTTGGAGAGAGAAATAGTTGAAATGTGTGTCCAAGATTCTGTCTCTTTTGTAAAGGGCTGCCCAAGGGACTGGTCTTTGTCTCACTTATCTTAAAGTGCTAACAGGACATGGCATAGTCTAGGTGTCTGGGGAGCCACTAAGAACAAAAGAGTTCTAGGAAGCTTGCTGCTGCTCCAGGGTCCCAGTAGAACAGAAGACATAGCCTTGATGGCCTGTCTCTCAGGGAGGGGGGGAAGAAGTGTGGAGCATGCATGGAATATTCCAGCTTTGAGAGGAACTGCTTGAAAAATTGGTTTCTGTCTTTTGCAACTTGGAACACTGACACTGATAGGACCTGATATACTCTATATACTCTAGAAGCCTAAGAGTTGCTGGTAAAAGAAAGCTGGAAGGTTTGGGGGAGAACCAGAGAATTTACAATTACACAGACAGAAACTAGAAGAAGCAATATATTATGAGTGCCTGAAGAAAAGAAAACAGCAAGTCAAGTCCCTCTAATAGGGAATTTACATGCTCAAGTCCAGAGAAAATGCATCCATAGAAAAAGTTTGAGAGATGTCAGAATTTCCTACCACTTCAACTGATAAAGTGCTCTCCCTTTACAAAACCAAGCAATAAAGACACGGAGAGGTATCTGTCTTTTAAATATATAGATCCCAACAGAAAGTTACAAAGCACATAAAAAAAACAGGGAAACATGATTCAAAGGTAGGCAGAGGCAGTAAATTTCCAGAAACTGACCCTAAAGAAACAGAAACAGAGATATATAAATTGCTTGACAAAGAATTCAAAATAACCATCTTAAAGAGGCTCAAGGAGCTCAGGAAAATGATGCATGAACAAAATGAGAGTACCAACAAAGATAAAATATTTAAAAGAACCAACTAGAAATTATGGAACTGAAGAATACAATAAATGAGTTAAAAAACACACTAAAGGATTCAACATCAGAATTGATCAAGCAAAAGAAAGAATCAACAAACTCAAAGATGAGTCATTTGAAATTATCCAATCAGAAGAAAAAGGAGCTATGAGACACCAAAACTTTGACCAATATATGCATTATAGAAGTTCCAGAAAAAAGAAAAAGAGAGAGAGATAACATGGTTAGAGCTTACCTGAAAAAATAATGGCTAAAAACTTTCCAAGATGAAGAAGTAAATGCATATTAGATTTAAGATGCTTAATGGATTCCACATGATGAACCCCCAAAATCCATTACCCAGACACATTAAAATAAAATAGTCAAAAGATAAAGAGAAAATTTTGAAAGAAAGAGAAAAGTGACTTTCTGGCATCTGACTTTCTGACAGCAAGAGAAATTCTGACATTTCTGTCTAATGAAAGAGATCGTCTCCATAAGACTGTCAGCAATGGTGGTGCCTGTGGCTCAGTGGGTAGGAAGCTGGCCCCATATACCGAGGGTGGGGTGTTTGAACCCAGCCCTGGCCAAATTGCAACAAAAAATAGCCGGGCGTTGTGGCGGGCACCTATAGTCCCAGCTACTCGGGAGGCTGAAGCAAGAGAATTGCCTAAGCCCAGGAGTTGGAGGTTGCTGTGAGCTGTGATGCCATGGCACTGCACCAAGGGCAATAAAGTGAGACTCTGTCTCTAAAAAAAAAACAAAGAACTGTCAGCAAATTTCTTAACAGAAACCTTATAATCCAGAGTGAGTAAGATGAAAGGAAAATAAGTATTTATAAGACATATAGACATGTTTGTGTGTGCTTGTGTGTGGGTGTAATATATACATAAAATGGAAGATTACTCAATCTTAAAAAAGGATATCTTATCATATATATTATACATAAGGATATTTCATTTATCAAACTTTCCTTCAAAAATGAAGGAGAAATAAAGATATTTCCAGATAAATAAAAGCCGAGGGAGTTCCTCAACACCAGACCAACCTGTTTTAGCAAGAAATGCTAAAAAGTTTCTATCAAGTTGAAATGAAAGAATTCTAGACATTTTAACAGATTCTAGTTATCTGCTAGAATGACCATAATTAAAAGCAAAAACAAAATGGAAAATAATATACATTGGTGAGAATGTGGAGAAAATAGAATCTTTGTGCACTGTTTTTGAAAATGTGAAGTGGGGAAGCCACTATGAAAAACAGTATGGAGGTTTCTTGAAAAATTAAAAAGATAATTTCCATATGATTCTTCATTCACACTTCTCAGCATATATACAAAATAATTGAAAACAGAATTTTTAAAAGATGTTTGCACTACCATGTTCTTTGCAGCATTATTTACAATAATCCAGTGGTGAAAACAAACTAAATGTTCATTAACGACTAAATACAATGAGAAAATGTGAGCCATATATATATATGTGTGTGTGTGTGTGTGTGTGTGTGTGTGTGTGTATATGTATATATGTATATGCAAATATATGTACCTGTATATATGCTGTCTGGTAAGAATCCAGCCATGCAATATGAAAAATAGTATTAAAAATGACTGTATACTTTCCAGACAGCCCCCTCATGTTTGTTTGTAGGGGAGGTAAATATATATGTATATGACTATGTTTATATATGGATATATATGTGAAGATTATTCAACCTTAAAGAAGAAGGAAATCCAGAAAAGTTCTGAATGACTCCACTTTTATGAAGTATTTAATGTGGTCAAACTCATAAAAGCAGAGAGTAGAATGGTGGTTGACATGGGTGTGGGAGTGGGAGAAATGGGCAGTGCTATGAATAGATATAGTTTCTGTCACCTGGGATGAAAAAATTTTAGAGATCTACTGTGCAGCAATGTGCCTGTAATCAGCAGTATTATACTATACACTTAAAAATTTGAAGATAGATTTCATATTATATATGTTTACCAAAATAAAAAAGTCTACAGATTTAAATCTTCATCTCATCTGAAGCATCACCCCAGAAACACCCAGAATAATATTTGACTAAATACCTGAGCACTCTGGGACCCAGCTATCAAGGCATTTGCCATTGCTTATGCACAATCAGTACAACTGTCAACCCAGTGAAAAGGTCAAATAATATTTTAGTATTATTATGTATATAGTTTGACATTGTGGACCTCCTGAAAGGGTCTCAGTGACTCTCAGGGGCTCACAGACCCTACTTTGCCCCATAGCAAAACTCACCGTTCAAATCATAAACATGATCTTCATTTAGTTTCTTAGCACACCCTCCTGCATGTCTAGATACTTCATGAAAACCTATATTGCGAAGGAAATTAATACAAAACAAAAACTAAAAGAGAAAGAGAAAAGAAAGGAGAGGAGGATGCAGAGAGAACAGGGGGAGGAAGAAGAAAAAGAAGAAACTCACAAACAACACAGACACAATGCAAGGAATGGGGAAAAATTTTTAAATATGTATAAATATATTTAATGTTCTAGGAAGGATAAAAAATGCTCTATCCATGAAATAAGAAGGGGTGACAATATAGAGATAGCAAATTAAGAAAAAAATAACCTTTAAAATTGAAAAATATGGCTGGCACATTGAGAGGCTGAGACAGGTGGATTTATTGAGCTCAGGAGTTCAAGACCAGCCTGAGCAAGAGTGAGACTCTGTCTCTACTAAAAATAGAAAAACTAGCCAGGCATGGTGGTAGGTGCCTGTAATCCCAGGTACTTAGGAGGCTGAGGCAAGAGGATCACTTGAGTCCAAGACTTTGAGGTTGCTGTAAGATGCCATGTCACTCTAGCCTGAGCAATAGAGTGAGACTATATCATATAAAATTAAAAAATATGATAGAGGAAAAATAATTTTTTTTTGAGATAGAGTCTCAAGCTGTCGCCCTGGTAGAGTATCATGGCATCATAGCCCAAAGCAACCTCCAACTCAGGCTCAAGTGATTCTCTTGCCTCAGTTTTTCTATTTTTAGTAGAAACAGGGTCTCGATTTTGCTCAGGCTGATCTCGAACTCGTGAGCTCAAGCAATCCACCCACCTTAGCCTCCCAAAGTGCTAGGATTACAGGTATGAGCCACCACTCCCCAATCAAGGAAAATTTTTAAGCTCACTAGAAGACTGAAAGATAAATTTTGAGAATACCCCTAAGGATGGAATGGAAAGACAAATCGGTCAAATATTGAAGAGAAACTATATGAAAATTAGAGAATTTGTCCAAGAAGTTCAAAATTGAAATAACTGCCGTTCCAGAAAACAGAAGCAGAGAAAGTAGAGGGAGAATATTATTAAAAGTGATCATTCGAATTTCCCATGATTAAAGGAAATAAAGTTCTACATTCTATACTGAAAGGGTCCAGCAGTGTCCGAAAAAAATTAACTGAGAAAAACCCACATTTAGAAAAATAGTGCTCTAACAGAACCAAGAATAGGTTATAGAAAAGGAAATAAGTCTCATTAAATTGAAAATGTCATTAGCTTGCTTACCACCAGCACTGGAAACTATAAGTGAATGGATAGGATCCTGCAAATTTTGAAGGAAAAATTATTTTCTTTTAAATATAATTCAAACTTGTTGAGACATATGATCAAGTATAGGAAATAACTAACAAAATAGACAACTGAGTCTCTTCCAGCTAAGTATCTCCCAGCATTACCAGTGTGGTTGAAACCCTCTGATATCTTGTCCATTTCACCTCCATCTCCCCACCTCCTAGAGGTAATATTGTCTGTATTTTCCATTTCACCTCCATCTCCGTTTTCCCCTTAGCATTCTAAGGGGATGTGTAAAGCTTACCCATGTTAATAAGTGTTGCTCTGATACATTATCACTGTTGTATGGTGTTTCATGGATACATTGTAATTAGATGGTTGATTTTTACAGATATATCATTTATTTATCTAGTCTCTTATTTATGAGTATAAAGTTGTGTCAAATATTTTGATATTAAAACAATATAAGTGGGAAGTTAATTTGGAACTTTCTAATGAGGCATTAGAAAATAATGGCCATCCACTCCAGAGAAGACTGCCCCCAGCAATACCACTGGCTGGGCAAGCCACCTGGCCCCTGTCCAGAATGCAAGGGCGACCACTGGAGGGTGGCCTGGCCCCAGAGGCGAAGGCCTCCTGGAACAGGGACCCCATCAGAGCCCAAACTGGACTGAGAGTGCCCGGGGCAAATTCTTATGGCTCCAGCTTGTGTCATCACCCCTCAAGAGCCCCAGGTTTGCCTTATAGCGGAGCGCCAGGAGAGAAAATTTCTTTTGGACACTGGAGCAACTTTTTCTGTACTTCTCTCCAATCCTGGTCTTTTATCTCCCAAATCC
>CAUYRH010137669.1:0-15951 GCA_963574655.1 Perodicticus potto
AAAAAAATGCATTTTGAAAAATGTCGATAAAATGTACAGAACATAAAATCCTGACCGTGTTTAAGCGTACAGTTCAGCAGCATTAAACACATATTTTTGTGTAGCCATCACCACCATCCCTCCCCCAGACTTTTTCAACCCAACAGAAACTCTGTCCCCATTGAATCCCAACTCCCCATTCCCCCGACCCCAGACCCTGACACACACCATTCTACTTCTATGAATACGATGACTCTGGGAACTTTATCCCCATGTAAGTGGAGAGATTTGACTTTTGTGTCTGGTTTAGTTCTCTTGACACAATGTCTTCAAGGTTCGTTTCTATTGGGGCGTGTGTCAGAATTTCCTTCCTTTTTAAGGCTGAGTAATACTCCTTTGAGTGTATACAACACATTTTGTTTCTCCATCCACCCACTGACGGACACGTGGGCTGCTTCCTAGTTACACATTTTTGACTCTCGGTAGATCCTTAACACTTCTTTTATATCTGGCTACCCACAAAGGAGAGTGTTTGCTCAGGGCCCGGACGTCACTTTTACTATCAGCCAAATAAAACATTGTCCAGAAGGTGACTAATGCATCTGAAGGCGGATTAAAGAATGACATTTGCATCACTCCCTTTAAAAACAGCCTCTTTAGCTATCGCCTCTCAGCCCTCCCATTCCTTGCCCCCCAGCCCAATAAAGCTTTGCAAGAAATGAAGACAAAATAAGGGTGTTTCCTGCCCAATAAAAATGCATTTGGATTCTCTTTATCCCAGCTCCTCCTTAGGAGCTGTTAAAGTTCATGGTCGGCTGAATTTCACACTTTTAAGCTTAGAACTCAGGAAGAGGGATCGTTTCCATGGGTCTGAGCAACTCCTGTTTTGTCCAGGACTAGTTTAAGATGTTTTATTGACTGAGCTCTTAGCATGCAGAGGATGGAATCAAATGGCAAGTGGAAGAAAGAGATTAAAAGCTAGAATGAGAGTATGAGAGGAGAGGGCAGAGGGTATGAGTTTATTTTAAACTTGCTTTAGCCTCCTGAATAGCTAGGACTATAGGCACCCACCACAACACCCAGCCAATCTTTCTACTTTTAGTAGAGATGGAGTCTTGCTCTTGCTCAGGTTGGTCTTGAACCCCTGAGCTCAAGGAATCTTCCTGACTCAGCCTACCAGAGTGCTAGGATTGCAGGCGTGCGTCACTGTGCCTGGCCTCATGACCAACTTATATTCACCAGCGTGTTGTCTTGATTTGGGTTGCAATATCTCTCAAATTTTAAAATGTGCACATTGTTTGAAATAGCAATTCTACCTCTGAGACTTTATTCTACAGAGACACTGGTAGCAGCACACGGACGTCATGTATAGGATGCTGGCTGCAACATTCTAGGGAATAGCAAAAAAAATCAGGAAGACCCAGATGTCCAGTTCAGATAAACTGTACAGAGTCATTAAAATAATACTATAAGGGGCCAGGCACAGTGGCTCATGTCTGTAATCTTAGCGCTTTTGGAAGCCTAAGCAAGTGGATTGCTTGAGCTCAGGAGTTCGAGACCAGCCTGAGCAAGAGTGAGACATCATCTCTATTAAACACAGAAAAACTAGCCGGGTGTTGTGGCAGGTGCCTGTAGTCCTAGCTCTCAGGAGGCTGAGGCAAGAGGATTACTTGAACCCAGGAGTTTAAGGTTGTCGTGAGCTATGATGCCACAGTACCCTACCTAGGGCAACTAAGTGAGACTCTGTCTCCAATAATAATAATTATAATACTATAGGAACTGATGTGAAAAGCCATCTAAGGTATAGTTTTAAGTGTAAAAGAAGTTGTAGACTTTGTATGTATATGTGTGTGTAGATATTCACACATACATAATCTGACAAATTCCAAGTTTATATAAAATCATTCTGTACGTGATTGTCTTATCAGTTTTTCTATTGCCGCTATTCCAAATTACCACAAAATAAATGGCTTAACAACAGCACTCATCTATTATCTTACAGTTGTCAGAGGTCAAAAGTCCACCCATCAGGCTTGGCTGGGCTAAAATCAGTGTTGCTGGGCTGCGCTTCCTTCTGGAGGTTCTAGAGAAGAATCTGTTTCCTTGTTTGTTCAGGTTGTTGGCAGGATCCAGTTTCATGCTATTGTAGGACTGTGGTCCTGTTTCCTTGCTGGCTGTCAGCCAGGTGATAGTCTCAGCTTCCAGGGGCTGCCTGCATTCTCTGGCTTGCAGCCTCCTCCATCTCAGAAGCAGCAGCAGTGGGTCTGTCATGTTGGAATCTTGTGTTGCACCTCTGACGAATTTGTCTATCTTCTCCCACCTTTATAGGCCTGTCTGGTAATGTACGATGACCTCCCTATATTAAGATCTGTAATTTTCCTTCCAGTGGCAAAGTCCCATAATATAATATAACATAATATAATATAAGATAATATAATTAATATAATATAATATAATATAATATAATATAATATAATATAATATAATATATCTTTTGAGAGCAGTGAGCTTGACAAGAAAAATGCTCAGACTCGGCGTCTGTAGCAAAGTGGTTATGGCGCTAGCCACATACACTGAAGTTGGCGGGTTCCAACCTGGCCCGGGCCAGCTAAATAACAGTGACAACTGCAACAAAAAATAGCCAGGCATTGTGGAGGGTGCCTGTAGTCCCTGCTATTTGGGAGGCTGAGGCAAGAGAATTGCTTGGGCCTAAGAGTTTGTGGTTGTTGTGAGCTGGGATGCTAGGCATTCTACTCAGGGAGATATAGTGAAACTCTGTTTCAAAAAAAAAAAAAAGACAAAGACAAATGCTCTATTCCAGGCTCTAGACTCAGAAAGGGCCCCTGGGTGTCCTAAGAAACCTGAGTTCCTATCCTGATCTGTCAGCTCTGGGCTGGTGGCAACTTGGATGAACTGCTCCACCTCTGTGAGCCTCTATCTCATTTATAACATGAGGGAGTAGATTTTTCACTTCCTTGAGGACTTGTGTTTGGGCAGGGAGACCTGACCTGGGATCCTTTACTTTCCTATGTTCCCTTTCTCCCAGCTTAAGACTTGGCTTCAGAAGGGCACATATAATACTTCTTGATAAATTGAATGTGATTATTTTAGCTTTAAAAATATTTATTGGGCCAGGCATGGTGGCCTATGCCTGTAATCCCAACACTCTAGGAGAACAACATGCACAGATTGCTTGAGCTTAAGGAGTTCAAGACCAGCCTGAGCAAGAGCAAGACCCCATCTCCAAAAATAGCTGGGGGTTGTAGGGGGCATCTGTAGTCTCAGCTATTCGGGAGGCTGAGGCAAGAGAATCACTTGAGCCCAAGAGTTTGAGGTTGCTGTGAGCTATGAGGTCACAGCACTCTACTGAGGGCGACACAAAGTGAGACTCTCTCAAAAAATAAAATAAAATAAAATAAAAATATTTATCACAGTGTAACAAACACACAGGAAAATACTCAAATTCAGTTTTTACACAAGTACCTACTGTGTCACCACCATCACCTAGGCCAAAAGTCAAGGACTTTAGGCCAAGTGTGTTGGCTCACACCTGTCATCCTAGCACTTTAGAAGGTGGAGGCAGGAGGATGGCTTGAGGCCATAAGTTCAAGACCTGATTGAGCAACATGGCAAGATCTCATCTCTACAAAAAAGTAAAAAAATTTAGCTGGGTGTTATGGCATGCAACTGTAGTCCTGGCCACTTGGGCAGCTGAGGCCAGAGGATTGCATGAGCCCAAGAGTTCGAGGCTACAGTGAGGTATGATTACATCATTGTGCTCTAGCCTGAGCAACAGAGTGAGATCATATCTCAAAAAAAAAAAAAAAAAAAAAAAAAGTTTAGGACTTTCCAGTCCTTGGGGGTGGGCAGTGTTGTTCGGTTAAGCAAATAAAAATATAGAACGCCCAGTTAAATTTGGATGTTAGATAGATAGCGAATTGCTTTTACTCTACATATCCCAGGCAACTGGACATCCTGTGTTGTATCTGACCATCCTGTGGGCAGGTCCCTTTGTGATCTGTCCAGTTAACAGCCCCTGACCCCCAAGGTCAACAGTATGCTGTCTCTCATCCCTTGTCAATTTGGCCTGTTGTTAAACTTCCTGCAAATGGAAGGCTGCAGCGTATCCTTTCTGTGTCTGCCTGTGACAGCCCCCCACGCTGTTGCCTGGAGCACATTCTTTTCCATTGTTCTGTTCTCTTGTACGGATGCACCACAAGTTGTTTTTCCATTTTGGGACCTTTGGGTCATTTCCATTGTCAAGGTACAATGTAATCAGGCTGCATGGACAATGCTGAACATGCCTTTTGGTGGCTCTAAGCACTCATTTCCGTTGGGTTTTTACTGAGGAGCGGACCTACTAAGTCATTTTTAGTTTCAAATTTTTCCTCCAGAATGAAAGGGCAAAGGCATTCTCCCCCACCAGCTAATAAATGGAGAGCTTGGAAAATTACAGCCCTGCCTATTTTATTTCCCAGGATGAAAGAGGCAGTGGGGGGTATTTGAGCGCCCATTCTCTCTCTGGGAGCACCACGTGTTTGTTTAATGTGTATGGCAAGCCTGAAAAGTCTCTTGTTAGACAGGGTCTTGCTCTATCCCTTGGGCTAGAGTGCAGTGGAGTCATCATAGCTCACTGGAGCCTCAAACTTCTGGGCTGGAAGCAATCCCCCTTCCTCAGTCTCCTGAGTAGCTGGGACTATAGGCGTGTGCCATTGCGCCTGGCCTGCCTGCAAAGTTTCAAAGGTTTACAGAATGTTTTCCCTCTACATTTTTTTGTTTGTTTGTTTGCGTGCTGTATCTTTCACTCATCTTTGCCGGTGATTACCACTCGTTTTATCCACGGGTGGCAAAACCTGGTGCCCAGCATAGCTGTATAAATGTCCACATTGGGGGTGTCGCTGAAGGTGAGTCCCCCGCCCCGACTTCCCTGCGGTTCCTTCCTGCCTTACAGCTCCTGGACCAGATTGCACAAGTCAGGAGCATCTCCAGGTGCCATCAGGTTGCCATGGCAACACAGGCTGATCCAGGCTTGACAATGGGGGTGGGCGTGGGTCTCATATCAGGTGTGGGAAAGTGATGGGTACAACTGATCCCTGGTACACTGGGCAGGTTCTATTATTTCTATTACATTTATAAGGAGGCTTTCTGTGGCCTCAGGCACAGCGCCATTTATTTTCTTCTGTTTGCTTTTTCCCCATTGTCTTCTCTTGGTACCGTCTGTTGGTGGAACTCAGCTGCTTTTAGGTGAAGCAGCCAGCAGGTGCTTTGCCACTTCCTCCATGCTGTGGTTGGGCAAACAGAGAGAGAGGGAGAGCGAGAGGAGAGACAGACAGAGAGAGTGGCCACCTGGTCATGGGGCCTCCCGGGTGCCAGGGGTGCAGGGACGGACACCCAGCTGGGGCGTATCTGTGGGCCAGGGATCTGTTTGTTTCTCATGTGTACACACAGGACAGCTGGGGCTCTGCGGGCTCCGCTTACAAGGGCTCTGCAGAGCGCCCTTGGTGACGTTGCTGGAGCAGTTGTCCCCCTTTTCTGCAGACGTCCCTTTTGGCTGACCTGCCACATATCCACACGAAAGCAGGTGTCGATAAAGCACTCCCCACGGTCTGACATTGCGCTTAGGATGTTACCGTCTCACCGGGGGCCTGCGAAGGACTTATCAGCTCCCCGTGTGGGGAGGGGAAAGCAGAGACTCAGAGGCTTGGGCAGTTTGCCTGTCCCCACAGTAGTGTGCTGGGGCTGGACATGGCTCTGGAATATGTCTTCTTTATCTCTTCCCCACTTTAAAAAAAAGCCCTGGTCCCCAGGCGGCAGTTTGAAAGGTGTTTGATGACATTTTCTCGGGCAGACTCCTTCCTAAGAACATCCATTCAGTCAGTCACTCAGGCAAGAAATATTTGAGGTGTGGGGACCCACTGACAAGTGAGACAGACCGAGATCCTTGTCTGTGTGACATCCGATGGGGGAGGCAGATGCCCTACGAGCCCACATCCAAGCAGCACGAGGAAGATGTCCCTGGGGTGTGTGACAGGAGCACCTGCCCACGTTGTGGCTTTGGACAGGGTGGCTCAACAGCATCCGATCACAGCTTCACATGACGAAAGGAAGCTGGCCCGGCAGGGACTAGCGGACAAGCATCCCGGGAAGAGGGACGGCAGGGTGGAAGGTGGAATGAGCTTGGTAGAGCCCAGAAACAGGGAGGAGACCAGTGAGTCTCGGGCGTACAGGGCAAGATGGAGAAGGGAGGGCACGAGGCTGCCGTGGAGGACTCGGCTTTCCTGCCAGTAACAGCTTAAATGCCAACGACATTTTAGAAAGACCCCACTGACTGCAGAGGGCAAAATGGATTCGGAGTGAGGGGGAGGGGAAAGAGAGGTAACTGCTCAGTCGAGGTGGGCAATGGGGGCAGCTCTGCAGTGGCAGGAAGTGGTTGGATTCAGGACATAATTTGGAGGCAAATGAACGGGACTTTCAGGTGGATTCATCACAAGGAGTGAAGCAAAGCAAAATGCCATGATTGACAAGTTGTGGCTCACGCACCAGGGTGAATCGGGTGCCCACACTGAGACGGGGTAACCGAGGAGCTGTGAGCTATAGCGCCAGAGAAAAGACTCCAGTATCTTGTCTCAGACCCGTGGGAGAAACAGGTGCACGTCCCCAAAGATGCTCCCTGGACTGTATGCCTTGGGTTTTGGCTTTCTGGCTCCTCTTCCTGACTTCCCAGGTATGGGAAGTCTTTTGCTGTTCAAAACTTTTTCCATCAAAGTGCATCCACCATGTCCGCTCTCTGGGGTTTTTAACTACACATCACACCCAACCTGTAATGTGGATTCTTTCTTTTTGTATTTTAGAGACAGGGTCTCACTCTGTCACTCAGGCTAGAGTGAGGTAGTGTCTTCATAGCTCATTACAACCCCAACCTCCTGGGCTCAAGCCATCCTCCTGCCTCAGCCTCCCAAGTAGCTGGACTACAGGCGCCACGAACACCACACCTGGCTAACTTTAATTTGTTTTTTTTAGAGATGGGGTCTTGCTGTGTTGACCAGGCTGTTCTCAAAATCTTGGCCTCAAGCCATCCTCTTGCCTTAGCCTCCCAAAGTGCTGGGACTACAGTGTGCACCCCTTGCCTAGCCTCTTTCTTTAACATTGATGCAGTCAGAATATTTTGAGGGGAGGAACAACTTTTAGAGACAGTAATGGAATCTTGGAATAGAACCTTGGAACCAAGGGTTGGCTGTGAGTGTGGAAGACACTTGAATTCACCTCCTTTCTTCAGTTTTATTTCTGTAAAATGGGAAAGAAAATGCAGTCTGCACCTAAGTGGTTATAAGAAATGGCAGATTTTATTTTTCAGTGCAATGGGAAAGTATTTGGCAAAACACCAAAGACTTTATGAAAGCACAGTCATGGAGGATTAAGAACAACGTTTCACAGGAGTAAATCAAAGCTTAAGGGTGACACGAAGGATAGATCTACTAAACTCCACTAGTTATAGGATTTGAAAAGAAACTAGAGAGTAACTGCATTTGTTAAGCTGATATTGAGTTGATCTGCTCAGGAGAGGCTGGGAGAGTTTTCATGTCTTTGCATGTTTAAAGCAGGGTGAGAAGAAACAAAACAGATATAATCTTCCCTTCCTACAACCGGTTTTTTTGCTATGTGGGGGCAGCCTCATTCTCTGCACCCACCTGCTTATACCGGTGGGTGTTGAGGTGACTTATGAATTATCTGTGCATGAGGTTGAGTCTCCTAATTCTATTTCACACACGCCAGCCTTCCAGTGGATGTGTTTTTCTTGGATAGATACTGAGAGGCCAGTGGTGCGGGCTGACTCAAGTGGGAAAAATCAGTTTGGGATTGGAAATATGCTGTTTGGTGAGATGTGGATTCCTAACACCACAGGCCAAGTCACCCACAGCCACACGGGACCCTTCTTTGTTCCTTGTTCCTCGAGCAAGTCACATGAGGTCCTGCCTCAGGGCCTTTGCACTTGCTGCTGTTGCTTCTGCCTGGAAAGCTCTTCCCGCAGATACCTAAATGGCTCATGCGTCTTCACTTCCTTCAGGCCTCTGCTTACATGTCACTTACACAGCGATGCTGTCTCTGGCCCCTTATTTAATATAGTCACCAGCCCGCCCAACACTTCCTATCACTCTTTGTTATGGGATGAGTTATCCTCCCTCAAATTCATTCATATATTGAAGTCTAACCTCCAGTAATGCAAAATGTGGCCATGTTTGGAGATCGTGCCTTGACAGAGGCAATAAAAGTAAAATGAGGCCATGAGTGGTTCTTAACACAATCTGACTGGTATCTTTATAAGAAGAGGGCAGGCCAGGAACAGTGCCTCACACCTGCAGTCCCAAAACTTTGGGAGGCCAAGGTGGGAGGATCGCTTGAAGCCAGAAGTGTGAGACTAGCTTGGGCAACATAGCAAGCTCCCATGCCTACAAAATATTTAAAAATTATCCAGATGTGGTGATGCTCACCTGTAGTTCCAGCTACTCAGGAGACAAAGGCAGGAGGATCACTTAAGCCCAGAAGTTTCAGGCTGCAGGGCACTCGAGGAGAAGAGATTAGCCACTCCACAGTGTGTATGTGTTCCAGAACATCACATCGTATGGACACCATGAGTATATACAATTCAATTTATCAATTAAAAATGTTTGATTTTAAATATAAAAGTAAAATTAGAGGCTGGGCACAGTGGCTCAGGTCTGTAACGCCTGCTACTGAGACAGCTGAGGCAGGAGGATCACTTGAGGTCAGGAGTTTGAGACCAGCCTGACCAACATAGTGAGACCCCATCTCAAAAAAAAAATCGAAACCAGCCACGCCTGGAAAGAAGGCTGTCTGGACAGGCGGTCGATCCCATGTGCGTTTTAAACTGCCCCTTGCACTTGCCCTTTCAGCTTTCTTAGAGACTCTTCCAGGAGCTCCCAGGACCCGGTGCCAAAAAGAATGAGTATGGTGACCCATTTTGCAGAAGGGAACATTGAAATTCTGAAAAATCCGGAGTCCTGCCCTCTGTGGCCGGCTGGGCGACACAACCTCGAGGTCTTTCACTCCATTGCGCTGCATCCGTTGCCCGGCAGCCCCTAAGAACTGGCTTTCCGGGCTCCGAGTTGCCAAGAGACTGTTAAATCCTGGGCAACTGGGGCTCGGGCTCAGCTGCATTTTGCTTTCCCGTGAAGGAGGGCGAGGCGGCCTCTCCTGTCTCGAGAGTTCCCTTCTCTTCTGCGCTCGCCTTTGCCGGCCGCCCTTCTCTCGCTCAACTCTGGCTCTTGCTGTCTCCTTCTAGTTTCCCTCTCACTGCGCTGGAGGCCGAAGACCTCAGGATTTCTGAGCGCGGCCCATGGACGTGGAAGTCCTCCCGGCTCCCGGACTCCATGCTCTCGCCCCCCGGTCGTTATGACGCCCTGCACCGCCGCTCGGGGCCCCCTGGCGGGCGCGCCCAGCACCCCGCAGGATGTGCGGTCCCACCAGTTGAACCTTGGCTTGGAGGGGCGCCCTCTGAAGCGGCGGGGTGGCGTGGTGGACCACCGGGATGTCATCTTGGCCCACCAGGCCCACAAAATCCACAGCACCCCCCAGGCCAGGAGGAAAGAATGGGAGTAAGTATACTCCGGGTGGAGAGCCGGACCCAGCCCGGGCGAGGGCGCGGGCTCCCCCTGGGTCAGGGGACGCTTGTTTGGGACAAGCCTGGGGAGGGTAGGAGCAAATCCATGCAGCCAGAACACACCGATAGGCTGTGCTGGTTTCTGAAATCTCAACATCTTTCTCTGTTGGGTCAATTTCTCCGGCTCCAGCCCTCTCTGCGAATCTCTGATTTGCCCCACCGTGCAGTAGCAGAGGGCTAACTAACCATGGGTGTGGCAGTGAGCTCCCCGGTCCAGGGATCCTGAGTGTCCACTCAGAATGGATTGGCAAGTATTTCCGACCGGATGGCTGAGAATGCCACTTTCTTGGGGGGGGAAATCGGGAATACCTTTCCTATCTACAGTGCTGAGCACACATCTGCAGGTTTGGAGGCTGGAGACAGAAGTTTTGTGCTGAGCGCGCAGAGAGGACTCAGGCAGGGCTGGGAGAACATGGTGGCTGTGATAGGGTCTGGTCCTGGGTCCCTCTTTCTTTTTGATGGTAACTCCAGAAGCAGGTCTTTTTTAGGGGGGGCAGAGATGCTGGGGGTGGAGCCGGCCCTGTCCTTTAGATGATGGTGGGTGATTTTGGGGTGAGTGGCCTCCCCGAGTTCAGGATCCTCACCTGTGAAATTGCCAGTTCTAAGCTGTTTGAGGATGGAAGGAGGTTTGTGCTAAGATTCAGTACAAGTCAGCCCCTTGGTGCCTGTTCCCAGCTGGAGCTAGTCTGTCTGTCTTCCTTCCTTCCTTCCTTCCTTCCTTCCTCTCTCTCCCATTTTCTCTCCTCCTCCCTCCATTACTGTCTTCTGTTTCTTTTCTTTCTCTCTTTCCTTTTTATTTTTGAGGCAGTCTCACTATGTTGCCCTCAGTAGAGTGTGTGGCTTGCCCCGCACAGCAACCTCCAGCTCTTGGGCTTAAGCCATTATGTTGCCTCAGCCTCCCAAGTAGCTGGGAGTCGCCCACCACAACGCCCGGCCATTTGTTGTTGCAGTTGTCATTGTTTAGCTGGCCTGGGCTGGGTTCAAACCGACCAGCCTCGGTGTGCTATGGGCGCCACTCCTCTTTCTTTTTCTCTTTTTTCTTTTACTTTCTCCTTCTCTCTTCCTCCCTCTCGCCCTCCCTCCCTTTCACCCTCTCTCCTTTTTCTTTCCTTTTTCTCAAGAACTTTTTTGGCAAATGCACAAATGCTGGAGTGGATCCCTAGGTGAACAGATATCTGGAGGGTTGGATGTGAATATGAATATCAAGGTGATCAGAGCTGAGGTTGACACAGACACTAACCAGTTCAGGGGACCCCACATTCTGCTCTCCCACTCTCCCCCCACTCCAGTCCTGACTGCATGGGAAGCACGTTTCACTACCAGCCTTCCTGTTTTTCTGTTTGCTGGGGGTGGGGGGGCCGCGGGGTTATAAACGCCTATTGGGGTGAGTTTGGGGGTGCTGATGAAGGGCTCTGTACATACAGGCTTTAACGAGAGTTGTGCTTTCAAAATGAACCCCTACTCATTTTCAAAGAGCTTCTGGATGGGGGCAAAGGTGGTACAAACCTGGCTCCTAAGGTGGTTTTCTGAGGCTAGGCTGACATCTGGTGGTGAGTTTGAGCATTGTAAAGGAAAGCAAAGCAATGTGTGACCGTTAATTTTTTTTCCACGCTGGGTTCCTCTTAACTTTTTCTCCTTCCCTTCCACCCATCCATCCTCTCACCCATCCATATACCCACCCATCCATTCATCCTTCTAACGATCCACTCACACACTTGTGCATATTTCCATTTATCTATTCATTCATCCATCTCCCCATTCATCCTCTCATCCATCCATCCATTCCACCATTTGTCCACTCTCCTGCCCCTGTTTCTATCTATCCACTCACTCCCTCACCCATCCATTTATCCATTAGGTGACCCATCTGTTTTTCCATTCACTTCTCTCCTCACCTATCCATATATTCATCCACTCATGCACCTATCCTTCCTTTCATCCGTCCATTTTCCATCTATCCGCTCATCCACCTATTACTCCTCCTATCCACCTGTGCACTCACCTGCCTGTTCCTCTATCCATCAGTCTGCTCATCCAGCCATCCATTCCACAAATAACTGGGTTTCACCTATTGCGTTTAGCTTTTAAACCAAACACCACTACTCTATATCCCTTCTTGAGAACACACCTTCTTTCTTTCTTCTCTCCAGCTCCCCCTTCTTCCTCCCTCTTTAGTCTCTACTTATTTCCATTCTCCATTTGTGTTCCCTCCCTGCCTTAAAAAAGTTTGATTCATTTTCTCAGAAAAAGTGAGTCTTCTTTAAGGCATCATAAAGTGTTACTTCTGCAGACTTGCTGGAAAAAAACTTTTTTTAGGGAAGAAAAATGTGTCAGTGAATGAAATAATTGAAAAATCTGGCCAGACATGGTGGCTCATGCCTGTAATCCTAGCACTTTGGGAGGTCGAAGTGGGAGGATCATTTGCTATCAGATGTACAAGAGCAGCCTGGACAACATAGTAAGACCCCATCCCTCACAAAATATACAAAAATTAGCCAGGTGTGGTGATGCACACCTGTATTCCCAGCTACTCAAGAGGCTGAGGCTGGAGAATCCCTTGAGCCCAGGAGTTCAAGGCTGCAGTGAGCTATGTATAATGATACCACTGTATTCCAGCCTGGGTGACAGAAGAAGATTCTGTCTCAAAAACAAACAAACAAACAAATGAAGAAACAAACCCAAACCCTGTTGCTCAAGGAAAACAATAAGTACAATTTACAATAACAATGACAGCAAATGCTCATTGGGTACCTATTATATGCCAGATGCGTGCTAAGCAACTTTATGATCATGTAGCCTTGTTGTAACTCTGCCATGCAGTAGATTCTGCATTGCATCCAATTTATGGGTGAATAAAGAGAGGCAGAGAGAGGTGAGCCTGTGGTCTTGCATCTAGGAATTGGCAGAGCTGGGATTTAAAACTGGCAGTGTCAGTCTCCAAAATTCGAGCTCTTAACCAATCGTTTGGCCAAAAAATGTCTTACGACAGCAAGCGGGAGGCAATTACTTTCAAATAAGTTAGAAAATAAGAAAAGAAATCATATCAGAGCAGGAAGAGGGAAGGAGTGAGGGGGTAGGGTCTTGGTGTGTGCCACACCTTTTGGAGGCAAAACACGATTGTAAGAGAGATTACCTAACAAATGCAATCAGTGTAACTGAAATCAGTGTGCAGTTTCTTGTACCCTCAATGAATCCCCAACAATAAAAAAAAGAAAAGAAAAGAAAAGAAAAGAAATCATATCAGAGACAAAGAGAGAAGCCCTGAAAGATATTCAGAATCAGGATACATTTGTTAAGATGCCACTTCTATCACACCCTTCTTGTACGGCTGACCTCTGCCTCAGTTTCCAATTCCTTTTGCTTTTTAGCACCAGAAAAAGACTTGAAGTTTCTTTACAGACATGATCTCTTTCCCAGCCAGAAAAAACAAACTTTTTTTTTTTTTTTTTTTGCAGTTTTTGGCCGGGGCTGGGTTTGAACCTACCACCTCTGATGTGTGGGGCCAGCGCCCAACTCCTTGAGTCACAGGCGCCACCTGAAAAAACAAACATTTTTTCATCATACCCATAATATATGCATTTTATTTACTTATAAATTATACAAGTATTCTGCTAGATTTACTATGTATACTATAAAACATACATAAAAATTAAAATGTGAAAGGGATGAGATATCAAGGAGATATGTGATATTCTTAAATGGCTTAAATTTTTTAATTTCATAATGCAAACCACTTTTGCTCTCATGTTTTACAAATTTGCCTTCCCTTTTTGAATATTGTGTTCTGTAAGAGCTTTTTATCTGAAAACTTTCAAATACACTGAAAGTAGAAGGGAGACTTCAGTGAACCTTCCATACCCATCACCCAAATAAAATAGTTACTGGGATTGTGCCAGACTTCCTTCTTAAATCCATTTTCCTTTTTCTGAGACTTTTAAAAGCAAATCTCAGACCTTGCGTGATTTTTTTCAGACCACATCTGTAAGGCACACAGACATTTTCTTATGCCACACTGACAGCATTAGTAATGATTTTTGTATCATCTAATTTCCTGTCCACATTCAAATTTCCTTGTTCGTCTATTTACAGTTGATTTCTTTGAATCAGCAAGTTCTGTGAGTTGCCCTGGTCATTCTCTCTCTCCCTTTTTATTGTGGTGAAATATACATAACATAAAATTGGCTCTTTTAACCGTTGTTAAGGGTATGCGTCACTGGTATTACGTACATTCATGTTATTAGGTAGCCATTGACCCCATCCATCTCCAGAACTTTTTCATTTTCCCAAACTGAAACTCTATTCCCGTTAAACCCTAACTCTCTCCCCATGTCCTAGCTCCTGGCACCCACCATTCTACTTTCCGTCTGTATGAATTTCACTGCACTAGGAATCCCATATAAATAGAATGAAACAGTATTTGTCTTTTTGTGACAAGCTTATTTCTCTGAGCATAATGTCCTCTGGGTTCACCCGTGTTGTAGCACATGTTAGAATTTCCTTCCTTTTTAAGGCTGAATCCTATTTCATTGTATGTATGTGCCACATTTTGTTTATCCATCCATCCATCAATGGACACTTGAATTGCTTCACTTTTTTGGCTATTGTGAATAATGCTGTTATGAACATGGGGGTACAGATATCTTTTTGAGATTCTGCTTTCCATTCTTTTGGATATATTCCCAGAAGTGGGATTACTGGATCATATGGCAATTCTGTGTTTGATTTTTTGGGTGGTCATAACTCTTAAGTCCTTTTTTTTTTTTTTTTAGACAGAGTCTCACTCTTTTTGCCCAGGCTAGAATGCTATGGCATCTGCCTAGCTCAAAGCAACCTCAATCTCTTGGGCTCAAGCAATCCTCATACCTCAGCTTTTCGAGTAGCTGGGCCTATAGACACTCACCACAATGCCTGACTAATTTTTCTATTTTTAGTAGAGACAAGGTCTTGCTCTTGCTTAGGCTGGTCTTGAACTCCTGAAATCAGGCAATCCTCCTGCCTCGGCCTCCCAGAGTGCTAGGTTTATAGACATGAGCCACCACACCTGGCCTGAAGTCTTACTTTTCTATCCCATTGACTCATGGAAGAAACCAGATCAATTAAATATCCTCTACAATGTCTCTCATTCCTTTTTTTTGAGACAGAATCTCACTTTGTCACCCTCAGTAGAGTGCCATAGCATCATAGCTCACAGCAACCTCAAACTCTTGGGCTCAAGTGATTCTTGGGACTACAGGACACAACACCATGCCCAGCTAATTTTTCTATTTTCTTTTTTTTTTTTAATTTTTTAATTTTACATGTACAGGTGTTTATTGGGTTTCCACTTTTTGTCTTCACAGAATTAAAAAGGCTTAAAATTTATTAACAATAACGGTGTTTAAGATAAGGACTAGAAAAAAAACCTCAAAAAGAATGAACAAAGATAAATACATTCAGAAAAGAAATCAATTACTGCATCGAAATATTAAGCAATATTAATAATAATAATGCAAAGAAAGTAACATTCAAATTGTCAAATAAGAGTATGTCTATTATAGAGTGCTTTAACTCTGAGGCTCAGTATGGAGTCATGAGTTAACTTATTTTTTTTTTCCAAAGTCTCAAAAAGTAGACAACTAATACTTATAAATAAAAGTAAAAGAGAATTTCAAATAACAGATCATGCCAAATCTTATAGACAATAGAAAAAAGAAGAAATATTTCAAAGTCATTCTACTTAATCTGGATATACCTGATATTAAAATTGGAGAAAATATATTAATATAAAGGGAAATTACAAACATATTTCACTTATAAATGAGGATGCAATATCCTAAACAACATATTAGCAAGTTGAATTACAAATTAATGTTTAAGTAATGTACTTAGGTCAAAATTGAATCCAGTTTATGTGAGAATTAATCATTATTTTCTTTTCTTTTTTTGTTTTCTTTCCCTCACCCCCTCCCTCCTTCTCTCTCTGTCTGCTCTCTCCTTCCCCCATGCCCCACCGTGTCATTAATTGTCATTAATTGTCCTCATATCAAAGTTGAATACATAGGATTCATGCTTCTCCATTCTTGTGATGTTTCACTAAGAATAATGTGTTCCACCTCCATCCAAGTTAGTACAAATGCTGCAAAATCTCCATTTTTGATAGCTGAGTAATATTCCATGGTATACATATACCATAGCTTACCAATCCATTGCTGGGTTGAAGGACATTTAGGCTATTTCCACATTTTAGGGAATGTAAATTGGGCTGTGATAAACAGCCTAGTACAAGTGTTTTTATAATAAAAGTTTTTTTTTTC
>CAUYRH010137670.1:0-27127 GCA_963574655.1 Perodicticus potto
ATATAAATGTCTTCATATAGTGATTAAAAGGCCATGAAGGCTATGTTAAATAGTTCAATGAAAATATTTCAGATTGTATATGAAGTCAGCACCTTGTGCCCCATGATTGCACCAATGTACACAATTATGATTTAATAAAAAGCAAGCTTGTACTTTTATCCAAGTCATGCCTGTTTCCTTCATACAACAAAAGCGTTTCTAGATAAGCACCATACTGAAATATATTAATCTCAATGATTCCACAATGTTAAAAGCAATTCATTTTCAAAATAAGTTTTATGTTTAGTCAAACTATACAAGATGACATTATGGGATACATATAAATAATAAAATAGTTAACTATAAGTGAAACAGATGAATACATCCTCTCACAGAGCTACTGTTTTTTTGACAAGAGGAGCTAAAATTTGCTAGAGAAGTCTGCCAGAGTAATTAAAAAAAAAATTAGTTCAATAAAATTCATCTAAAAAAAACCCTAATATAATATGTTATTAACTACATTATATATCTAGATTTTTCTATTCAAATATTTGTTACTTCACCTACTGTAAAAGCAATTAGTTTTCATATTATGTTATAGAATATCAAACGTGTCTAGTCAAACAGCAAAGGAATAGAATTTATGTTAATTTTTTTTTCGAATTGTGAAAGCCAGCTCTTCTCAGTCATCATAAATGGTTACCAAAGTCACATAGATTAGATATAGATTTATCAGTGGAAAAAACTAATGATTGTATAGAGTGACCCTTCAGAAGATTTTTAGAACTCTTTAAAACCTTCCTGGTGAGGCTCGGCGCCCATGGCTCAGTGAGTGGGGCACCAACCACATACACCAAGGCTGATAGGTTAGAGCCTGACCCAAGCCTGCTGAACAACAATAACAGCTGCAACCAAAAACACAGCCGGGCATTGTGGCGGGCGCCTGTAGTCTCAGCTACTTGGGAGGCTGACGCAAGAGAATCACTTAAGCCCAAGAGTTTGAGATTGCTGTGAGCTGTGATGCCACAACTCTCTATCGAGGGCAACATAGTGTGACTCTGTCTCAAAAAGAACAAAAAACCCTTCCTGGTGAATTTAAAGATAAAATGTACCTGAGTACATATTTTTTTAAAACAATCAAAACATTGTGTATCAACAATATGTCATCCTAGCTATCAAGGAATTTTTTGATTCAATACTCAAAAAAGGAGAAAAAATGCTGGTTTACAAATGTATACTTTTTAAAGATTCCTTTTCTACAGATTCCAAATATTCTTGCAGAAAGACTATTATTCACAGTTCCTAAAGTTTCAAGTGGTGTTTAAAATATTTTACATATGTCACATCTATTTCACATATATACTATTGCCATGATTAAAATGTAAGTAGTAAGTTTAGAGCTATAACCTCGCAACCTAGGTATATTGCCTTTTTTTTATATAATGGGAAGAGAGACAAGATGGAGACGAATACAGAAAACTAATATTCTCCATAAAAATGTATATGGACATGAAAAGAATGGCCATTTCTAGCAGTTTATATTTAAATTACTGACTTTTAGGAAAGGCCCATTTTCAGGTAGAATGAGATATATACATGCACCTCAAATTTCTGCCTACTTTCAATATTTCATTGAGACTTTTAAAATAGAAATATTGTTGAGGACATAAATCTCTAGATTACTGGTGGTTCTACTTTTTATTTCCTGGCACTTCTCTTTCTGAGAAAATCTTCCTCTTCCGTAGAGATCTTTGTGTTGTATAGGAACAATACAGAGGAGAAATTTACACAGAGTGAGAAATAGAATGTGAAGCTATTCACAGACATTAAAGGAAATGAATGAATGCTTCACCATTGAATATTTACTGAGTATCTCTTATTTATTTAGAGCTGCACCAAACAGTGGCAGGTGTTAAAGATATCACATAGGTCATCCTAACTATCAAGGAATTTTTTGATTCAATAATCAATCATTACTACAGTTATGGATTGAACATTGTTTACATGCCACATGTAGTATTAGCCACTCAACATGCAGCTCTAAAAGTAGCCCGAGTCTACTCTTTAGTCTAGAAGCCAAAGGCTCCGCAGAGAAACAAATTACAGGCTACAAAGCACACACGAGCAAAAGTGGCTGGGGCAGAGGTTAGCATTGTGAAACTCCAGTGGTAGAATTTCATCAGAAGGTGAGTGTCGTGGGGGGAGAGATGTGGAAGACTCCACTGGTGGACAGTCAAATAGAGCTCCTGAAAGGGTTCACGCCTGGGCCAAGTGTTGAAAGGTGAGGCCGACTAGCCGGTGAAGGTAGTGGGAACATCCCGGCACAGAAGATAGCATGTGCAAAGTGAAAGGAGAAATGGTAGAGTTCACGAGGGCAAATGGACGTGTTTGGCCAGGCTTGAGTCACGTATAGGCCATTTGGCCATTTACACTTGCTAATGCTGAGGATGTGGATGGAATTAGACAATCCTGACTTTATGAAATTTAAAATTCATCAAGTCAAATAAAATTTAGATAAGTAATTATAAAAATCAATATTGCTTTATAACAATGACAAATGTCAAGTGTAAAGTGTTTTGAGAGCACATAATTGGGAGAGGTAGCTAACCTTAATCTGGAATTTCAAAGAAGGTGATTGATTTAAAATAAGCAGGAGCTCCCCACTATTGACTTACCAGCCTGGCCGTACACATCCATTTGCCTTAGAGAACTGTATCATATAAAGGGGACAAGAGGAAAGAGATTGAACATCCCAGGCAAAGACCTGGAGCCTATATTATGGTTTTTGGTATAACTCTAAGAGCACTTTGGAAGTCACAGAAGTTTGACCTTCAAGAACAGAGCAATTGTGTTGTAGTAAGTAGAGGTAATACGGAGTCATGAAAGATTTGTAGAGGAAAACAGAGATCAGATCATGAAAGGCTTTTTAAAAAATATATTGATTTTTATCCTGAATTGAGGAGTTAAAAGTAAAGGAGACACCAAGTAAGTGTCTGAGATTTCTTGGCTTGCAAAACTAACTGGATATGTGTGCAATTCACCGAGAGAGGGGGAAGAAAGGAGAAAAATTGATTTGGGGACTTGATGTGCTCTTTTTGAGATAAAGTGTCTAAGGGACTTCTGAGGGGTGTTGTCCAGTAGCTGATAGATTTATAAGATTCTCAGGTGAAATGCCTTGGTAGTCTAGGTGGGGAGAGAAAACAAGAATAATAAATGCTGTGTGAAGAACTGAGGTGCACTGACCCTAAGCCAGTCAAAGAAGGAAAAGATTATCTTTAAACAGGAAGGTAAAAACCATCTTTGCTAAAGAGATGGGTTACATTTAGCTTTGAAGGGCAGGGAAAAATCTGGAAAGGGAGCAGAAACGTAGGGAGGGAGGGTAGGGAGTGTGGCAGAGGGAAAACAACATGAAGACATTATATTATGTATAATAGAAAGTATAAAAATGTGAGGGGAGAATGACAGATAAGGCCAATAGGAAAGAAAGATGGTCGTGCTGAAAAGGATGCCCCCCGCCCCTGCAGAGTCACCTTGGATTAAAGTCCATGGTCAATCCATTAATACATCCCCTAGTTTATAAAGAAATGCACACACAGGGCAGCTCCTATGGCTCAAAGGAGTAGGGCGCCAGCCCCATATGCCGAAGGTGACGGGTTCAAACCAAACCCTTGCCAGAAACTGCAAAAAAAAAAGAAAAGAAATGCAAACACAAACACTAAATTAGAGCTAAAAAATGGAAGCTTTAGCAATGGAACATCTGGCTAGTGAGCGATACTTTGGCCATACAATTTTTATAACTGAAGCGAGAAAAACAGTGATTTCTAATAAAATGGCTTTCACTCTGTCATGATGAAGTTTTCAAAGTGCCTTCATCTGTTAATGCTTTATGTTCTTATCAACCTTGATGTTCAAAGATGCCTCGTGATTGCCTAAGATTACAAACTAGTGAGTGCCCAACAGGGATTTGATCCGAGTTCCTCCAGCTCCAATTATACAACATTTCTATGGTAAATCTATATAATAGCAGGTAGGTCCTTTTACATATTATAAATTTGCTCCATATAATTTTTCTTGTTTTGTGTTCTTTATTTTTCACAAAGCATTTGCTTTAATTACTCTAATGGAAAGAAATACACACCTATATTTTTTTTTTTCCAAAATAAGTCATTAACAACATCTACAAAGGAATCAGTAATGGTCAAAATACCCAGCCCCTCCTGTTCCCCTCACTGCCTTAATAATAGAGATGTCCTTGGGAGGGTAATGCTGTCTTTAAATGCCTCTCAGCTCTGCGAACATGTAAAAATCCATGTGTGACTACAGATGGTAGCCTGGGCTCAGATGTACCTGTTGTTTGGGTTTCTATGGAAACAGAGAAACTTGTCATTTAAAAAATAATTCATTTACAGGGGCATGTGGAAATCATACAAGGGGAGGATTCTTAATAGATATGTGTGTTTTTTCCCTTGGGGGGAAAAATATCTGTGTTTGTGCTTCAGTGAATGGCAACCATAGTCATGACCCTTAAATCATAAATTCTCAAGTCTGTCTGATAAAAATTATAACTGAGTTTAAGAAATATTCCTAATGTTCACATATACATACTAAACTATATTTTTCATAGATATTTTTTAGTCAGTGTGCATGTGTGAAAAATAATGAGGTTAAGCAATTTTCTACATAGTTTTCTTCTTTAGAACTTTTTTTGGATAATGAATGAATTTTTAGTTTGCTAGATTAAATCATTTTACAAAATATTTCTAGTATTTATTTACATTAATTTGACCCTATAAATGCCATAAAATGACAAACTCCTGTCACTTAATTACATCCATCATATAAACAGAAATGGTCTTAAGGAAAGAATAGAAAGAAAGAATACTGTATGCTAACATATACTTAAACAGAAGGCAGTAGTAACTCCAAGAACCAGTGTTCAGGGAATAAGAATCACAGCCAGGTGACCTGAGGCTGAAGGACTGGGGAGTGTCATTTCTAGGGCCCTTTACTCTGATCATAATTGTCAGTATAACGCAGTGGATACGGGAGACTTGGCTTCGAGCTCCACGCAGCCACTTAATATCTACATAATAGACAGACATAAACTTGCAGCCAAGATCGAGTGACCAGGACTAGATTTAGTCTCCTACCTGAAACAATCACCGAAACCAGACAAATCATATGAAATAAATGATCTCCATTTGACATCAGGCAACAAAAGACAGAAAACAATCAAGGTAAGCCCTGCTATTGCCCTCGTAGAAGTAATGAGATAAGAAGCAAGATAAATAGAGTCCCCCCAAAAAATAAAATTCAGTAAATGTTCATTAATGTATAGTAATGGAGTTCCGATCAGTGCTTGTGTGAGGGAGGATACATGTGCTGGGGGAGGGATAGCAGAGGAGTATGAGGAAACTTCGGGACTGATGGACAGGTTCAATACCTTGATTGTGCTGGTGGAGTCACAGATGTATAGGCCTGTTCAGAAATATCAGATCGTGCAGTTTAAATATGTACAGTTTTCCATATATCACTATACTTTAATAAAGCCATTTTAAAAAACCTAGATGACCACGAGCAAGTTATTAAACCTTGACTTCACACATCTGTAAAGTTGATAACAGCTCTATCAATATACATGTATTATATGGAATAAATGGGGTATCTGTGGGTGTCAGAGGCTTAACACATTACCCAGCACATTAGAGGGGCTCAGTGAATCTGCAGGCTTCTTTGCAGAGTACCAGATGGTATATATTCTTTTTTCTTCTACCTCCTGCTTACAGTGGATAACACAGTGTACATAACCGCGAACTTTTATCATGCCCCATAAGACAAGTCATCATGGTAGCACCTCTGTGAATTTGTTGGCAAGAAATTAATCTTCCGGCATTGCTTAGCTGTCTAATGCTTGGCTGCAGGAAATTAAGTCCTGTGTGCTGTCTCTGCCCTGGTGCCTGCCTGTGGAAGCCAAACTGATATTATGCCAAGATTTCTGTCAGACGACATGACAGGAGCAGGATGGAGAGGGAAAAGGCTGCCACTGGAGTTATTTTGACAGAAATTTTGATATCCCAAAGCTGAAGTGACAAAATTCATCAAAGACCTTGGTTTCATGGCTCTGTCTACCCAGCTAGTGCATATGTTGGTAATGCAAAGATACACTTTTGTGATGTTGTGGGCTGATTTATTTCCCCTCAAGGTTACGTGTTGAAGTCCTAACCCTAGTACCTCAGAATGTCACTGTATTCGGAAACAAGTTCTTTAAATAAATAATTAAATTAAAATGGTGTCAGTAGGGTGGGCTGTCATCCAATACATCCGGTGTTCTTATTATAACAGGAAATTTAGGTGCAGACACATACAGAGGAAAGATGAAGAGAACAGAAGATGGCCAAGAGAGATCGCAGGTGAAAGAAACGCTGATGCCACCTTGATCTTGGACTTCTCCAAAACCAGGAAAAAATAAACTTGTTTTGTTTCAGCCAGCCAGTCTGACACCTTTTTACAGTGGCCCTAGAAAACTAATATGCAGACTCTTTTTATTGTTCTTAAAAACCATCATCTTTTCTTGCTTCTAATGGAGTCTTACTGTATCTACATATATTTTATGTAGACATATGAATAGTCCACAGAATTTTTCAGTCTACTGCATGTGTCTCTGTGTTTGTGATTATTTTCCTTTGCTGATGCTTTTCTGGCTTTGCCTACTGCTAATTGTTTTTCTTGTAAGTGTTATTCACTTTTTGGCCTGGTACCACACTCACATTAAGAACACAGAATCTTCCTCCTCTTTTCCTCCAAGTAACCATTCTGGCTTCCATGCTCAGATACGTTCCTCTCTCTCATTAAACTTATGAAAGTTAAATTTGTACAACAGTAATGTATAAATCTTCCTTGAACAGCATCAAGCAAGTTGAAAAATAAGATACGTAGGTTGTCCTTTTTAGGTTTTTGGAAAATTAGACGTTTTTACCTCTTGCCTTAATTAACCATTCAAAGTTATACTTTGTTATCAATTTTGATTACATATGTTTTGGCACCAAAACTGAATTGAAGGGATACTTAAAAATAGTTGAAGTGATGGAGGTTTTTTGCTAACCTAAGTCTTTTCTAGCTGCTGTATAACTCTGGGGAAAGTATGAAGAAAGAAAGAAAAGAAGGTAGGAAAAGAGGGAAGAAGGGTGGGAAAGAAGGGTGTGGGAAGAATGAAAAACAAGAGAGCAAATTTGGTTAAATCATTTTCCCCTTTGCATTCATGTTGTCTATCTGCAATAGGTTTATGCTGAAGCCTTTAATGTTTTGTTTGCTACACTTTTTTTATTATTGTATTAGAAACAGGGACTATTGCTTACATTAATGATCTTCAAATCATGGTGCATCACCCTTCTGCTTCAGAATTACTTAGTTTGAACAGTGAAAATGTAAATTCTTGGGCTCATTCCAAATCTACTGAATCAGAATCTTGAGGGGGATATGGTTTGGAATCTGTATTCCTATCATGCTCCAAATTTTTTTTTTCTTTTTCAGGGAACAACTTCTTTAAATTCTATGACAGCAGGGAAAGGTGATGGCTGTAAAATTCCCCAACTAAAGAGAAAGTTGACTAAGAAAGTGGAGAACAAGGCAAGTAGCAGCAGATAGGACCATTCGGTATTTGTTGGTGTTCTATTAGAGCAAAGGAAGAAAGCAGCGTGAATCTGAAAATAATTTCTTGTTACAAATAAGAGAACTACTTCAGAAACATAGTAATAGTTCAGAGTGCTCAAGAAATCAGTCTTTTTTAATTAAGCTAAATATGCCTATTTATAATTGAGTTTTAAAAGGGATGCTTAACATTGATTCTTGAGAATATTTTAGGCTACCATACAGAAAATGATTTTTCTTTGTCAAGAGTTAAAATACGTTAATCATATAAAATGCTTTGAACCAATAAAAAATGTGCTTTTTCAATATTTTCAAAAAAAAGATCTTAATCATTTGGAATTTTAGAAATTACAAAGACATTTTCAGGAAAGAATAACAAGTTAATAGCTAATTACTGTCTCCTTTGAAAAAGGGCAAGTTAGGGCTCCCAGGAAGAAATCATCGTGTTCTGGGCCAGCGCATGTTCACTCATCTTCTCTGAGCTTCTGACTTCAGCGTCAGCTCATGCAGCACCTCCCCCCACACTCCTGCATTGTGAGAATCAGAAAGACATCCAGATATTGCCAAATGTTGACTAGAGGGAAAAAAGCTCCCTTGGTTGGAAACCACCAGTCTACCCAGCCATTCCACCATTTACTCTGTATCTCCCAACCAGACTAAATTTCTCCATTCTCTATTTTTCTACAGAAATTGGACTTTAGTATTTTTACTAAATTGGAATCAGAGAGTTCTATTTAAAGAAAAAATTAAGCAAATCTGTATAACAGTAGTCTATAGATGTAAAATGCTAGGAAAATGTAGGCGTAGAACTCATCTTTTGTGATGCCACATTTGATATTTTTTCATTCATTCAAAAAACTGAGCATTTGTCATCCTTTAGTTACCAAATAATTTGGCATAACTGGGTTCCCTAGAGCAGAAGAATAGATGGGGAGTAGTTAGCAGCTGTTATCCAACCTTCTTTTAGTATGAAACAGATCCTGGGAGTGGCACTGGACATATCACATGATTGGGGGTAAAATCCAATTAACTGGGCAAACAAGGTGGGTGAGCATGCAGCATTTGGATGGTTAATTTTATGTGTCAACATTTGAATGAGATTAACATTACATTTCTAAACCTTCAGTAAGCAAACCGTCCCCCATAATGTCAGTGGGCCTCATTCAATCAACTGGGGACCTGAATAAAACAAAAGGACTGGCCTCCCCAAACAAGAGGGAATTCTCCAGCAGCCTGCCTGAAATGCACTATCAGCTTTGCTGGATCTCTAGCCTGCTGGCTCACACTGCAGGTTTTGAATTTGCCATTCTCCATAATCATCTGAGCAATTCCTCATAACAAGTCTAATTCTGTATATGCACACCCTATTGGCTATTTCTATGGAAAACCATAACTAATAGATGTATCCAAGGAGAGTTGGTAGTTGAAACTGGTAGAAAGCATCAAGAGGTCCAATCTTCAGGAGTAAGGTTGTATGGAGAGGCTGGCGGGACACAGTCATAGGAATTTTAGAAAGAGTAAGCATTTAGGAATTCAGGAAGTTCGTTGAAATCAGAACAGTCTTTCAGCATTATGCCTCCAATCCTCTCATCCTGGTAAAGATATTAGCAACAAGGTGTGACCCTAAAGATTTACCAGATAGTAACTTGGATCAAGAAATTCATGATGGATTGAGCTTGGATCCGAGAAGAACAAGCTAGATAATGAGTAAAGATACTTTTTTACTACATGGTATATCACGATTGCTCTAAGAAATAGCAAGCAGTTAAGAACTACAGTGATTGTCAAAACAGAGAAGCTGAGTTAACACATGCTAGCTTAACACAGGGTGATTTATTTATTTGTGGTGGCCCAATCTTACCCTTTTGCAGAGGAGGTAATATTTAGTTTTGTTAACTTCTCATGTTAACTAACATCTTTCCAGAAGATGTTTTTATTTTATTTTTTTTTTTTTATTAAATCATATCTGTGTACAATAATTCAGTCATGGGGTACAGTGTAAGAAGATGTTTTTAGAATGTAATTCATTGTTGTGGGAAGCTATCCTCCTACAACAATGAATTAAATCTATGGAGAAGACTATCATGTTTGAATTAGGCCTTTAAGAATTGATAATAATCCAAAAGGAAAAAATGGAAAAAGTTGATTCCAGTGAAAGGGAAAAAAATGGAGATAATTCAGAGAACTATGATCAAATTTATAAGTGGGGAGAAAGTGGAATATGTAAGATCAGAAAGGTGGGTTGTGGGGGGTTAGAGCCGTGCTGTTGAATTTCAGCACATAAGAATCACCCGAAGATTTCTTAAGAGACAAACAAGTTGGCTTTACCTCCAGCCTTTTTTACTTGGTTGGTCTTCAATGATGTCTGAATATTTGCATTTCTAACAAATTTTCAAATATTGCTGCCGCTGGTGGGCTATAAAGCACATTTGTTAAGTGTCAGAGATGCCTAGAAGGATGTTAGGAATTTAATTTCTGGGCAAGAAGAGGGCCATTAATCAGAACAGTTATTTAGGAAGATTACTCAAAACAACGTACAGGATGCATTGTATTAGGGAGAATACCAGTACAAAGAAACAAACCAATTAAAGGCCATGCCAAGTGCCACCAAACGACTTGAAGCCTCTGCATCCGTGATTTGGGCAGCCTGAGAGAGCGTCCTGGAGCAAAATGCCTATAGACATAATTCTCTCTTGACCCCAGCTGTGTAATTATGGTCTGCCTGGAGTTTCGTCTTCGCCACTTATGCACAATCCTCGGTTCTTTGTAATGAATCTCCTGGGATAAACCCTAAGCTGACAGCCTTCAGACAGGCTGCCTGCCTGCACTTAATAAGTAGGATTGAGGTCACAAAAGCTAGGTGACAGCGCAAGGAGAGGCTCCCTTAGATAGCCAGATCACTTGAAATTGTATTTCTTTCTGGGTCAACAAAAGAGCAAAAGATATTGCCTCTGCTGCTACCTCATCCCATTTTCCAAATTATCTCTAAGGAGGTTGGATAAATCCATACGTCAAAAAGCCTTTGTGCAATAATGCAACTTCGCAATAATATAAGATTTGCAGGACCTGTCAAACAGACAATCTGTTTTAGAATCCGCACAATACCTAAGAATTCTAATAATCAGAGGGGCTCAGTTTGAACTGATTAGACTTCTTTTCCAAACCAAATTTTCTCTTCTTGACTGAAAAGTACTGCTTGTTTATCTATGATGCTTGTTATCACCAGCCCTAGAGGGAAGGGGAAAAAAATATTCCTTCTCCAGCAACTGATCTTTCCCTTCTGATGATAAGGAGCTCTTGTCAACAAGCCCAAGTCCGGCAAACAAGCAAGCTGGAGGCTGCTTCCACTACCGAGGAATTCTCCTGCCTAAGGGTTTCTAAACACAAGCAGGAACTGGGAAAAAATTAGAGAAATGGAACCTACGATAAACATCTCTGTTTCATCTTTTCTTTCCAGGTTTTTTACCCTCTTTCCAATTAAAAAAATAAACAAACAAAACTTACTCTTAATTGATCGTGACCCCAGCATCTTCAGACCAGAATCTCGCCCCACCCTTAAACATGGCTTTTTCCTTCTTTCTTTTTCTTCAGAGATACCGTGATCGTCTCTCCAACACATGCCTTTCCTTCTTTTTTCCTCACCCGAAACTGCCATGGTGCTTTCTTATATTCTAACAGCTACAACCTACCTAAACTTAGGTTTTTTTTTTAAGTAAAATACATGCTTTGTTTAAAGTTATGACAGGATATCAAGTGGAAATAAAAATGAAATGAAGAGATGAAACAAAAGGAGGGAGGGAGGAAGGGAGGGAGGGAGGGAGGAAGGGAGGGAGGGAGGAAGGAAGGAAGGAAGGAAGGAAGGAAGGAAGGAAGGAAGGAAGGAAACGAGGAAGGGAGGGAGCAAGGGAGGGAGGGAGGAAGGAAGGAAGTTAGGAAGAAAGGCTGCTAATTTTAGGGCCCCAACCCTGGAGATTCTGATCAGTAAGAGTCTGAAATAGATCTCATAGATGTACATTTAGAACCTCTCCAGACATTTCTGTGCTGGTAGCCTGGGGCAACCACACCTTGAGAAGCTTCCAAAATTTAGATTGTCCCTACAGAACACTGTCAGGGTAAACAGCCTGTGCTTGTTGTCAAGTTTTGCCAGATGAGAGGTGGGATGGATGATAAACAGCAGCTGCTTAGATTGAAATGTCTGGGGAAGTAAGCACAGGTGGTTGGAGATTCACCAGCCTTCTAAGGCACTAAGCACCAAGATTCCCATCTGCTGTGAGCCTCCCTCTCAGGAAAGTCTTTTCCATTCCCCAGCTGTTAGACAGCTTTCTCACACCTCTTCTCTCTTCCATGCGCAAAAAACTTTGTTATGGACTGAACTATGTTCCCCCAAATTTAATGTGTGGAAGCCCTAACCTTCAATGCACCTGTATTTGAGATAGGACCTTTAAAGAGGTAATAAAAGTGAGTTTATGAGGGCAGGGCCTTCATCTATAGGACTGGTATCTGTGTAAGAAGAGACACCAGAAATATCATCTTCTCTCCCTGCAAGTACTCAAAACAAGCTGTGTAAGTTCATAGCAAGAAGGCGACCATTTACAACCCAGCAGAAGGCTCACTACACTCCAACCCTGCTGGCTCTTTGATCGTGAACGTCTAGCCTTTGGAACAGTGAGAAAATTAATTCCTGTTGTATATGCTGTGGTATTTTGGTTGTGACAAGTTAAGTAGACTAATAATTTATCTTCCCTCAAAGCTCATTTAAGTATTTCTCACTCAAGAAACCCCCCTTCCATAACTCTACTTCACTGCTCAAGTTTTCAGGAAGGTCAGTTCCCAGAAAAGTTGTGGAATTTGATGCACAAACCCTATGCAACTTGGGGATGAGGAGAGGGAGCTGCTTGGATACTATAAATACTTTTTTAACCAGAGCATGTGTTACAAACAAGAATTTTACGTCCTGGCACCTAATCTCATTGCCTTTATTCTACTGCTTACAAAGTGTCTCTGAGGTCATGAAATGGCTAAGAATGAATCGTGTATGATCTAGGCCCTTATAATGATGTTTCTACTCTGAGTCACGTGAAAAGCTGTTGGAAGGAGGAAAGCAAGAGAGTCATAGGATTTATGTTTTAAAATGATCAATTGGTGACTATGTTAAGACTATTCTGTGTAAGTCAAGAATGTAAGCAGAGAGACCAAGTAGGAGGCTATTGTCTTATTGACAGATGACAATGATTTAGATTAGAATAGTGTACGGTATTGGGAATGGGTCAGATGCCAGATAAACAGATAAATTCCCTCTTTATCTGTGGGAATTACGTTCCAAGACCCTTACTGGGTGCCTGAAACCACAAACAGTATTACATGGTATAATGAGGTCAGACAACTGGGTTTAAGAACTCATCCTAGAAAAAATGCCATATACTTCGCTGCTCAAGAACACTTCTGTCACCTTCAAAGTACTCCCTTGGGAAACTATGCACCAACACCAGTGTCTAGCCCACCCTTCAAAACAATTTTGGAACTTTTTTTTCTGGAATAGCTATCAGAGCAGTTATCTTATGAAATCTGACAATTAAGTTGGCAAACTAATTCCAGAAAAAGTGCTTTGGAATGTGGACTAGGGGCTGGCTTCAGTGTATAGCTTCACAAGCGGAATACTTTGAAGGTTACCATAGTGATACTCAGCAATGAAATATGTAGCCCTTTTTCTAGGGTGAATTCATGAACTTAATGGTCCAACCTCATAGACTATGTTTTTTCCTAAACAAACATACCTATGAGAAAATTTAATTTATAAATTAGGCACAGTGAGAATTAACAATGACTAATAATAAAATAAAACAATTATGACAACATACATATTGTTATAAAAGTTATCTGAATGTGGTCTCTCTCTCTCAAAATATCTTATTGTGTGTAATATTTTTAGACCATGGTTGACCACAGGTAACTGAAACCATAGAAAGTGAAAATGCAGATAAGGGGGACTACTGTCTTTAACAGGTAAAGACAGCAATTTTTGCTAATGATTTGATGTATTATGATATTATGTCAAAGAGTGGGAAGGAATAAAGATGTTCAGATTGTGGTTAATTCAGTAGGCCTGTCCAGAACTAGCTACTTGGAGAGATAATTGGATGGATCGATCTGTCTATTACAGTTTACAGACCAAAACATTAACAACGGCCATCTCTAATGATAAAATTTTAGAAAACATTTATCATTTATCTACTGCTTTGGCTTATTTATGATTTTTAAAATATTGAAATAATTTTAAAAAATTGCAGATATATAAAAAAACAGTCACTTGAATTTTATGGAATTCAGGGTAACAAGGTCTCAAGGGGTTACGTCTGATGTGTGAGATTAAAGGAAACAACCTGAAGAAACCGATTCTACACCTTTATTTAACTTGGGGACAAAAGACCCTGAAATCGGCTATATGTTTAAATGTTTTGATGATAGTGGTTTGTAAATTCTTTACAAACATTTGACTGGTGAATAAAATAAAACCATAAGAAAAGTAGAAATATAGTCTGTGAATCTTTTTGAAGAGGTTTTTCTTTTCTGAGGTAGGACTGCCTGCAGCAGTTCTCTGGATCCTAGAGATAAGATCAAAGGCGTGACTCACTCTTACTCTCAAAGCGAATGCCGTTCACTTTGAAGTAAACTTTTAATCCTGTCTTAGTGTTTTTATAAGTCATATATATGCACATATCTCTATGTATTAATTCGCACCTTGTTTGTGTTTGTGGTGGTTTTATTAACATTAATACAGAAGAAGAAAAAAATCCATGTATATCATACACAAAAATAGGACTTGTTCATATTTAATACTCATATGAGGCTTATCTTAGACTCATATAAAAGTTTTATTTTTAATACCACCTATTACTTACAGACATAATTTTTAAATCTCTGTGTATGTAGTTTCGCTGTAAAAAATTCTTGAATGACAACGCTATTCTTTTTTAAAGAATGTCTTAGTGAATTATGCTACTAATGTTAAAAAATTATTCAGACAAAATAAAACGAGCTGTAAAAATATCTTCCTTAAAATAGTTTGTCTATGAAACAAGAAACCCAGAATCATTTAAATGTCCTTTTTAATTACATTTCCCTTGAAGATATAAACTTATATTAATATTAGAAAGATTATAGATCAGTGATCCAATGCATACATGATCAAAAAAATTAGAAATAATGATCGCAAAATAAGATCAGGTTAAAATTTTGAAGTATAGGCATTTGCGATAGAGCTGGAGGGATTACTAACTGAACACATCTCACACTTTACTTATATTTCTAAAAGATCAGGGGGTCTTAGAGACCAACATAAAAAAGTAGAAAAACACAGGTGGCATTAGGCTTCCAAGAAAAAAAGCTGAAAACCAAATTTCAAAGGCGTCAAGATACACATATGTTAAGGACAATAACTTAAAATAAGCTTTTAGAAAGAAAAATAATTATGTTTCAACAGTGATTTTTTAAATATGTAAAATAAATTAATGAGAAAACAAAAAGAAAGATTCTAAATGTTCCTCCCTTTTTTCATGGGGGCAAAAGATGAGGAAAACAATAATTACAGACATTCACAATAGCCTGCTTACAAAATTGATTTATTAGGATTATCACGTGTTGGATTATGACACAAACTTCACAGTAAAAGTGAAAGTCATTAAGACATATAAAACATGTTCTCAATCACAGTGGAATTAAATTAGAAATTAACAAAAAGAAAAATATCTGGAAGGTCCTTCAAATATTTGAAAATAAAGTACCACATTTTAAAATAACCAATGAGAAAAGAATAAATCAAAAGAGTAATTAAAAGTTATTCTTAACTAAATGAAGATGAAAACATACCATAAAAATATGTAGGATGTAGCTAAAAGAGGAATTAGGAAAAAAAATTAACAAACTTCTCATATTAGAAGACAGGTCACAAATCAATGGTGTTAGCTTTCATCTTTAAAAAAACTAGAAAAATAAGAGCAAGTAAAACCTAAAAAAAGTAGAAAAGAGGAAATGCTCAAGATAAAATTGGAAATCAATAAAATAGAAAAGTAAAACAAAACAATAAGATCAATTTATAAACCTCTAAATAGATTGTTCAAGAACAAATTACCAATATCAGGAATAAAAGCAGTGGCATCACTACAGATTCTACAGATGCTGTGATTAGACTATTCCAATATATCTACAGATATTAAAATTAGATATTAGAAAAGAGAACTTAATATCACAAACTAGATCAGGCCAAGGAATTTTCAAAGTTAGATTAAATGACAAAGTATTTCAAAGGTACAAACTACCAAAGCTCAATCAAGAAGAAAGAGGTAAAAATATACTAGCCCTAGAAGCTGTTAAGGAAATTCAATTTGTAAGGCCGGGCACGGTGACTCTTGCACTCTGGAAGGCTGAAGCAGGTGGATGGCCTGAGCTCAGGAGTTCGAGACCAGCTTGGGGCAGAGTGAGACCTGCTCTCTAAAAACAGCCAGGCATTGCGGCAGGAACCTGTAGGCCCAGCTATTTGGGAGGCTGAGGCAAGAGAATCACTTAAAGGGAAGCGTTTGAGGTTGCTGTGAGCTGTGATGCCACCCAGAGTGACAAAGTAAGACTCTGTCTCAAAAAAACAAAAATCAAAAAAAAATTAATTTGTAGTTCAAAACATTGTCACAAAGAAAACTCCCAGATTCCTTTGCTAAGAAATTCTACCAGGTATTTAATGAAGAAATAATACCAATTCTTCACAAATATTTCCAGAAATTAAAAGAGGAACTAATACTTGCCAAATGATGCATTAATATCAGAATTATTCTAACAACAAACCCAAAGACACTTAAAGGAAAGAAAACTGCAAACCAATGTCTCCAAAGAATATAGATGCAGGATTTTAACAGTACATTAACTAATCAAATTAAACAGTGTATAAAAAGAATAATAAAACATGACTAAGTTTATCTCAGGCATGCAGGTTTGGTTTAACACTTAAAATTCAGTCAGGTAATACTCATGAGAATCTTTATCACTAAAAAGATGACCATCCCAAGTGTTGGCAAGGAAGTGGATTGCATGGAATTCTATTTACTGACAGTGGAAATGTCAAATGGGAGAACTACTTTGCAAAAGACTTTGGCACTTTTTTAAAAAGTTAAACAGATGTTTGGCTTTATTGCCAACATATATGAGCTCATAAGTCATCATTCTCACATTTACAATAAAAAATAGCTGGCCAAATAAAAAAATCAATGACTTTTCTCGAACCCATCAGTGAACTGAGGTTGCAGTTTATACTGCCATCTGGAAATCCAAAGAGTCAGATGAACAGATAGAGTCACAGCTGAGATCTGCTTACCTGGAAAAGCTGCTAAACTATAAACCAGTAGGAACACGTACTTTGTAATTCTGAGGAATTGCTAGAGGCTAAGTGTGGACTAGTGTAAGAATGAGAAAATTCTAGGAGTCACAGTCTTAATTGGGTTCCCAGACTTTTATAGCCTGTTCCTCCAAGTATCCCACCAGTATTTCATAGTGAGAATATGAGAGAGACCCCCCCCTTGGCACCATTTAGGGGAAGGGAAGAGTAGCTATGTGAAGGACATCTGGGGCCCTTTCCAGGGAAGGCCTACTCTCCAGAGAAAATCATGCTTCTTCACCAGACTACAATTCTGAAAATTGTGGGTAAAGAAATTCCTCTAAACCCCAGCTCCCTTAAGCCTCGTGATCTCGCCTATAGAGAAATGGATTGGAAATGCTGTAGCTAGGATGTAGGGACAAAAACATTTGCGAAAGACCACTTCTCCAAGACTCAGGCCCACGAAAAGACTGAGACTTAATCAGAAATTATGTTAATTAAATTCTCTACCTCTTTCACATCTGTAAGTTTGTGAAAAATGATAGAGACTTTAGCAGGAAAGCTAAAAGATACAAGCTTTCTCCAAGGACTAGTACACAGAGAAGCCACAAATCCGAAATTAGAACTAAAGACAAGGACCCTAGAAAAAGATAAAGGCTGGTACCTATAGCCTATGTTTATGTTTAATAAACATTAAATATACCTTGGCTTACAAACAGATAAATATAAATCTTCACTCAAAAGGCCCTTTTGATACAACATGATAAATGGGCCTTTTGATACATGTCTAGCTTTCAACAAAAATTACAAATCATGTCAAAAGAGAAGAAAAAATAGTTTGGAGGAACAAAGCAATCATCATAGCAAAACTTAAATAAGATATGGATGCTGGAATTCTTATCAGAAAGGCAATTTAGCATAACTGTTAAATATATTAATGACTCTACTGGGATAATTAATCAACATGCAAGAACAGATGGATAATGTTAGGAGAGAAGTGGATGTTATTAGAAAGAATCAAAAGAAAATGCTGGAATGCAAAAACACAGTAAAGGAAATAAATGCTGCCATTGATGGGCTTATCTGTAGACTTAACAGATAAGGACAAGGAATGAAAATTTAACCAACTTAAAGATAGTTCAGTAGAAATTTCACAAACTGAAATACAAAATAAGAAAAGAATGAAGAATAATTAATAAAAAGACCATCCAAGATCTGTAGAACAATATCAAATAATGTAACACATACAAAATCAGGGTAATAGAAGAAGAAAAAGAATGGAGCAGAAGGATTTTTAAAGTAATATTGGTCAAATAGTTTCTAAAAATTAACAAAAAACAATAAACCACAGACACAGGTCTTAGAGAACACACACAAAAAATAACAACAAAACTATCTAGTGATTTTATTCTCAAACACAGAAAAAAAAAAGAAGACAATAGAAAATGTTGAAGTATGCCATAGAGGAAAAAAGCCACCTGAACTTGACAGAAAGAAAAAAATAAAGATGTCAAAATGACCAGAATTAGTGTTAGATGCTAATTTTAATGAAATGATGGAAATTTAAATTTGTAATCAAGAATAATGATGCATCATAGTGAACAAATCACTTTAATAGTTTGGGTGTATTCAAACCTGTTTGGAAAAATTTATCTTGATCCAGAGTATGTCTCAATCTGGTGATCTTTGGGGCCTTGTTGGTTTGTTGTCAGGATTACCAGATTACCCTGCTAATCTTGAGTGATAATGGTCAGGCAATTCATACACTGCCCATTAAGTGGAATTTTTCAGTTTTTGTCTTCAGATGTTTTTAGATTTAAAACATCTTGAAGAAGATTTTGAAAAAACAGAAATGTTAAGTCTAATTTACTGAAAAATACCATTACATATCCAAAAGTAAGAATGTCATCACTAATACCTTAACAGGAAATCAAAAATTCCTTTTAATTAATTAATTCCACATGCATGTCTCAATGAACAGAAATTGACATATCAAAAGAGCACCTGTCTTTAAAGTATTAACAGAAATAGAAGTCCTCAAGTAATTACATTTTAATGGAAGTGCTTAAGCTCTAATGTCAAGCCTTCATGCAATGTCAGAGAGAACTGAGAGCTCTAGGTTTAAAAGAAATAGAGAATATTAAGTCTGTTTTACCTCTTTTCCTATGACATCAGCCTAACATAGCTCTGGTGCAATCCTGTGTGGAGAATGGTGACAATATATTACAGAGAAATACTTTGCATTAAATTATTTACTATTCTTACATAAAAAATCAGTCTCCTTCCATAAAAAAGGTGAACAAGAAAGAAAAATGCTAAGCTCATATTATAAATGCTATTAATTTAGAGGACTTTTTTCTGACCAAAAAAATAAAAAGTGACTTACCTAGTATTTTATAGAAGGAAACAGAATAAAAGTAAATATAATTACAAACAAATTTTACAGCCTCCAAAAGCTGAATGATGGAGCAAATTTGTATTATTTTATTTATTTATTTTTGAGACCGAGCCTCAAGCTGTCGCTCTCAGTAGAGTGCCATGGCATCATCATAGCTCACAGCAATCTCCAACTGTTGCTCAAGCAATTATCTTGCCTCCATTTTTTCTATTTTTAGTAGAGTCAGGGTCTCACTGTTGCTCAGGCTGGTCTTGAACCTGGGACCTCAAGCAATCCTCCCACCTCCACGTCCCAGAGTGCTAGGATTACAGGCATGAGCCACCGCACTCAGCTGATAGAGCAAAGGGACTAATAAATAAATATAAATCTCAATTCTAATTCCAGGATACTAAGTCTAATTCTGGGATGCTGAGTATCCAAACACCTCATTTGTATATGACTTGAAGGGATAATCCTCATGCCTGGACCAGCAATGAGAGATTTTTTTTTTTTTGGTTCAACAAGAAAGGAGCTACTGCAGGCCGAAAGAAGGGACTTCGCCTTCTGTAAAAGTACAGTTTTAATTTGGCCAAAATCCACATCTGACACATTCTTTAAGTGCCTTGTAGGCAGTTTTGTTCTTCCAAAGATGGTTGTTTGGTAACAAAAGGACCAACCGTGAAGAATTCTTCCATATCTGGCAGATCCTGGCCGAGATGGAAACCTCGGGCAAAAGCAGAGATATTAACTGAGAAATAAGGGGATACTGGGCATGTAATAGACGGCTCATTTAGGAACGTACTTTCCCAAACCTTAAGGGTTAATGCCATGACCTGATGCAGAAAGAAATGTTAATGCTAACAAATAAAATTACAACTCCTAGCTGCAAACATCTTTTTGAGACAAAGAGGAGAGGTAGGTAAAGAGAAGCATGATAAACTTCAATGTCTATGAATATACAAAAAATGACAGAAAACCTACCGAAATGATCAAGATAAAGGGGCTAAGAAGAATGTAAGAAGGATAATACCAAAAAACAAGCTGCGACAACTGAGAAATATGAAGGATGAGGAGGATTTTCTAAAACTACTTGTTTGGTACAAGGATAAGAAAACACAGACCTGTTACTTAGAGTAGTCATGTTAGTTATAACGACGACAGTGTAATAGCCATAGCTCTTCCTCATCTCTGCAAAAAGTGCACTTCCCCAGGTTGGTCTGCATGTGTCAGGTCTCGGTAATACTGTAGGCAGATTAGCTCATTGAAACCCCCAAACACTGCCGTTATGTGGCTATTGCTATCAGCCTCTTTCTCACAGATAGGGATATTAAAACTTAAAGAGGCTGAGTAACTTGTTCACAGTCACACAGACAGTAAAGAGTCAGAGCCAGCATTTGAACTCAAGGAGCCTAAATATTAGAAACCACACTTTTAATCGTATATAGTACGTTACTATCTGTCCCATCAAAACAAATCATCTTTCAGATGGAAGTGACAGAACACGCATCCTTATGAGAATATTAAAATCCGAGATACCTGTGAGGTATCTAGACACTCTAAATGAGTTTTAGTCCCTGGACGAAGACCATTTACCCTTCAGAAAACTAAAAATACACACCAATGAGATCACTATAAATCCTACATGATCTATGAAGAGTCTTAGAATAACTGTCTGGTATCTCAAGATGATAGTCAGACAAAAGGCTTCTCAAGTTTCCAGAATAATGAGCAGTTTGATGTCCCATGAACAATGGGCTGTCTATTTTACGCCCATCCTAGGAAAAATTATAGATGGTCTATCAAAAAAGGTTAATAAAGTATTTGGTCTGTGTTCATTAAGACTAGAACATGGGCTCAGCGCCTGTGGCTCAACAAGCTAAGGCGCCAGCCACATACACCTGAGCTGGCAGGTTCAAATCCAGCCCGGGCCCGCCAAACAACAATGACGGCTGCAACCAAAAAATGGCCGGGCATTGTGGCGGGCACCTGTAGTCTCAGCTACTTGGGAGGCAGAGGCAGGAGACTCACTTGAGCCCAGGAATTGGAGGTTGCTGTGAGCTGTGATGCCACAGAACTCTAACCAGGGTGACAGTTTGAGGCTCTGTCTCAAAACAAAAAAAAAAGACTAGAACATGACAGAGGAAACATTTATATTTTCAAAGTAAAAATATAGTATAAAAAATGTAAGGCTTAAGAAAAGCCCCTTTTGATCAGAGGAAAGCAGTAGACAGCAAGTGTGGAATGTAGGAAAGACCATGGCTTTTTCTACAATACACCAAGGAATTTCTAAGAGGTTGTACGAGTTTATGAAAAGAGTTTACTGGTACATCAATATCAATCAGAAGAAAATCTTGCAATGATGCGATGACTTTATTCAAAGAGCTGCTTTCTGTCCTTTCTGGGCCAACATTTCTATCCACAAAGATAGACGTATTTAACACATTTAAGGATGAGCAAAAGGGAAAAGTTAACAAATACATAATTTTCCGGGAAGGATTTCCAAATTACCTCAACAGGAGAGGATGATGGACTAAATGTAAGCAGATAAAATACAATAAAGATCTGTATTTAAGATATACACTTCAGGCGGCTCCTGTGGCTTAGTGGGTAAGGCGCTGGTCCTATATGCCGAGGGTGGCAGGTTCAAACCCAACCCCGGCCGAACTGCAACTAAAAAAGTAGCCGGGCATTGTGGCAGGCACCTCAGCTACTTGGGAGGCTGAGGCAAGACAATCGCCTAAACCCAAGGAGTTTGGAGGTTGCTGTGAGCTGTGACGCCACAGTACTCTACCAAGGCTTAATAAGTGAGAATCTGTCTCAAAAAAAAAAAGATATACACTTCGGCTAAACCAGCAGGATGGAGACGTGGTGTTCCTGAGGCAAGTACCAAAATGCTGTGGGACCAGGTGCAGCGGCTCATGCCTGTAATCCTGCACTCTGAGAGGCTAAGGATCACCTGAGCTCAGACGTTCAAGACTAGTCTGAGCAAGAGTGAGACCCCCGTCTCTACTCATAATAAAAAAATTAGCTGGACCTTGTGGTGGGTGCTTGTTGTCCCAGCTACTTGGAAGGCTGAGGCGGACGATAGCATGAGATTAGGAGTTTGAGGTTGCTGTGAGCGATGATGATGCCAGGGCACTGTAGCCAGGACAACAAAGAGAGAAAGACACACATGCGCGCGCGCACACACACACACACACACACACACACACACTGACACTTGGAGTTGACATGACATTCACCATGAGTCAACAGAACTCTCTGCCCTGGACAGGCCCATGAGGAACTGTCGCTTTTAGTCCTGGCCCTCAATAAGTTAAAAGGCTTCTGGAGGAGAACGACCAGGATAATCCAGGCTTAGGAGGAAAAGCATATATGAAGAACCTGGAGAGGAGAAGCACTGAGCGTATTTCATCTGTAGAGAAGTGTGTCTTCATCAGTTAAAACATTCTTGGGTGCAAGAAACAGAAACTCCAACTTAGATGCTAATCGTGGATAAAAGCATCACACCCAGAGAAGACATCCAACAGCAACAGCTCTTATAGCTCTATAATAAGAGAGAGGAAACTTTTCTCAAAAGATCTCTGTTGTAACTTCATTGGTCAGAATTATGTCTCATTACCATTTCTTGCCTCATCACTTAACAGGATGGGATTCGTCCTATACTAAGCAGCTCGCTCAACTAGTATGTAGCAATGTTCCTTTGACACATAGCAATGTAAGAGGAAAGGGAGAGACATTTGAGCAAAACTGAGAGTTCTGTTAGAAATAAAAAAAGAAGAGACTAATAAGGTCCACCATAAGAAGTGATAGGGAAAATTTGATTATAGATTTCAATAATTTAGCAGTTGCTGTATGGAAATACATCCATGATTTGAGAAGAGGGAATGTCCTGCTAATGTTTGAAAGTTAAAGGTGGATACACAGCAAGCCAGCATAAATGGTATTTGCTGCCTAATAACTGAGTCCCTCACTCTACGCATGTTCTCCGGAGGAAAAATACTATATTGCCCCCCCCCAAAGTCTTCCATCCAAAGCTGAGCCCACAATTATTCTGGTTTTATTCTGCACAAAAGCATTGCCAAGCAGGTGAATGGAGACTGAAATTGTAGCCACAGGCAACCTACAAAATAATGCCTGGCTCTCTGGGTACGTGAACCTAGAACAAAGAAGCTCTATATTTCCCAGCAACCCCCCACATTGTTAACATCCACTGAAAAAGGGACCTTTCTGAAACTCACAAAGATGCCATGTGTCCTAGTCAGCCTGGCAATGATTCCAATACTGATTGAATTTTGATTGAATTTTGTAACTTACTAAAACAAGTTGGAAAGGATAGAATATCAGTTCAAAATAGTCACAGTGAAATAACAATTATTTTAGTGCTTCAGAGTTTGCAAAGCACTTTTCCACCTTTAAAATAGGCATTGTGATTATTCTCATTCTTCATACATGAGGATGTTCAGATCCAAATCCAAATACAATGAATTTGGATTTTCCAGCCTGTTTCTCCCTGATTCCAAATAAGTGCAATAAGAATGGCAATTCTTCTTCCCTCTCCTCCTTTCCTCTTCCTCCATCTTTTTTTCTTTAATTGAACTCATACGTCTTTTTCTGGTAGCAATAACAAAACATTTTTATAATACTTATTTCGTAAACTCAAGATCTTTAAAAACAAAACTCTGTCCTACTCATATTGCATTGCTTACTGAGGGCTTTTTTATGCTTTTCCATGCACCCAGAAGATAGTCAAATATCACAATAATGGCCTCTTTTCAGCGTTTGATTCACATATATGTTCCCACTATGGTTCCGTTCCAGGAAAAAGAATGCACTGGACGTAAGCTCCAGGATGATATCAACTGTCCTTTTCTTTATATAGTCTCATCCACGATGACCCAATGTTGAAATGACTTACATTGAGAACAACTTTTTATGCTAAATTCAAGTTCTTGTCAGGTCTTCACTATGTTGCAGATTTATTGCCAGCATATCTGCTGTCACACAATGAATGCCTCCAATTTCCTGTTTTTTATTAAAATATTATAAAACAGCATATTTAAATAAATCTCAGTGCCACTTTACCAGAAATAAAGTTGAAGGGGAAAGAAGTAACGTTTTTCTATATGCTGAAGTCTATAGGTCACATTTATATTAAGAAGTAAAAGGAAAAATAATAGAAATTTCAGAATGATAACAGGCACTGAGCACAATTACAGAAGGAAAGAGGAGGGTAAGTGAGACTGCTCACTGTATTCATTTTAATCTTTTAAAATTCATTTATGCCATCCAATATTCATTTAAGTAAGTAAATAAGTCCAATTAATGATTTAACCAAATGAGAGAAAGATAAATAAGAAGTACAAAAAATAAAAGAAGGAAAGAGGAAAGGGATGAAGGGAAGGGGGGAAAGAAAGAGTTTTGTTTCTAATACATTTTGCTTAGGTACTGAACTACCCTCACAGATTTTTATTCAGGAGTCTTGAGTGTTTTATTGATTATTTATGTATTTATTTATTTATTTAGAAATTAGGCCTTTCTATGTTACCCAGGCTGCTTTAAAGCTCCTGGCCTCAAGCAATCCTCCTGCCTCAGCCTCCCAAGTAGCTGGGACGACAGGTGTGAGGCACCACACCGCACATCATCATTAATTTTTTGAGAATTGTTAGAATGCATTTTCAAATGCTCCAGATCTTTATGGATTTCAAAAGGTGAGTACAGAGAGGAAATCAGTTCTGGGGAAAAGAGGAGAAGTAATAATAGTACGTAATACAGAGATTCCTCATTTTTGTTTTTTAGTACATTAGGCAGAAGACCTTAAATTTGCACTTTTGAGGGATGATGAAAAATGAAGAAATAATTAGCTAGTTGTAAATCAAAGGAGATACTCTGAAGAGAGTGAACCCCTCAATTTAAAAATGAAAAGATGTGTAAGAGATTCTCTAGGACTCAGTGATTGATGCCTCACTCTGAAAAGAAGCATAATTGTGCACCAGTGTAGGCTGGACCACTACAAAATGACGCCATCTGAAAACAGGATGCAGGAACATAGCACAAGTGACTGTCATGAGAAGCACACTGAAATGTATAAATAGATACCCACTGTCAACTCACCTACAAAATCAGGACACCTCACAGAATTCCAAACAGGATTATTAGTCTATTCTCGAAGAAGAGATGCCCTGAAATTGGTTTTTAAAGGAGTTTCCATAAAATCTCTCGTATAATAGAATCAGAATGAGGCTTGAACTTTAAAATCAGAATTAAAATATTTTCATGAAAAGATATTGAAGTAGTCAATGCAAGACTACTTCTTTTTTTTTAATGTTTTGTGTTTCTTTATCATAATTCCAGACACTGAGACATCTTTACAATGTTACTGTTCTTCCATCTGGAAATTCTATTTTCTTCACCTCTCCCATTTTCAGAGTTCATTTTTTGCATTGTGTTCATTATGTTTACTTAGAATATTTAAGCTACTTAATAGGGCAGGATAACAGCACCATACTTGGTGCTGTTGGTATGGTACATATTATAATAAAATTTAAAAGTTCTTTGATATCAAGAATTGAAATTCTGTAAACAATTCTGCTAACAATTCTATAATCTGAAAATTCTGTAGTATTTTTTTAAAATAAGGAAATTGCATGAACAAGAACCTTTTTTGTGCCTGGCAGAAGCTACAAGACATGTTTAAGATACACCTACAGAATAAATTCAATTGTGTTTACAAAGTCCCAGTGTTTCATTTCCTGACTTGTCAGACCCCCAAGAGAACAAAGGTTAATAAGATACACTTCAGGCCCTTAGGAAAGTTTCAGATATGCAAACATCAAGTGTAAATGTAGAGAGCAGTGGCAGTCTCAGTATACGCACCTGGTCTGATAAAACTGACTGTGGCAAGAAGGAATCCAAATTCAAATTAGCTTCCTTCAGTGACTATTCCAGACTCATTTAACATCTGTTCCCAAGAAATTGCTTTACGCTTGGGCCTCAAATTAGAAATCCCCTAGTAGAACACCATTATTTTATTATGTGGACCCTGGAATTGTGCTCTTCACCTCTCCATTGCAGGCTACTTCCTATTCCTTCTTTTAGCCTTCTGTTGGCCTTTTCTTCTAATCTAATATTCATGGGATGCAGAAAACAGTCCCGCAAAGTATTAACCTGAAGAGAACTGAGAAAGCTACAGAAGCAGGAAGGTCTCTTAGGCCTTCTCCAGCACCCTCTCTCCTGAAGCAAACCATAGAAACTCAAATTTACCTTGCCTCTTTTTCACTATAGAAATTAGAATTCCCCTTCTTCCCTGGGCAGGCCACAAAACCTGAGAAAGTCAGGCTGTGACCTTCACCCCAAGTTCTCCCCTGAAGACCCTCATGTGATAGGTGTCCTATCCTACGCCCAGAGGAGAGGAATGCCACACAGAAAGGTTAAAGATATCTGAACACACAGGCCTTGCTAAATTTCCCCAGTTTATCACTATTAGATTATACCCTTTGTCTTCCAGTTACACTTCATGCCTGTTCACCTGAGTTTGTCCTGAGTCTTTGGTTCTTTATTTTCTTACAAAAATTCCCAGTCATGTAAAACTTATATTAAGTAAATTTTTTTTAAAATACATGTATTTTATTATTCTTCATTACATTATTTCCCCCCCCCCGACCCGTCCGTGATAAGACAGAATTGATTTACAGAAAAGAATACAGAAAACACCAAAGCTCCTGGTAGTGGGAGAGATTTCAAGTAGGGAGAGAGAAGCTCTCTCC
>CAUYRH010137672.1:0-14432 GCA_963574655.1 Perodicticus potto
GATTCTCTTGCCTCAGCCTCCCAAGTAGCTGGGACTACAGGCGCCCACCACAACGTCCGGCTATTTTTTGTTGCAGTTTGGCCGGGGCTGGGTTTGAACCCGCCACCCTCGGTATATGGGGCCAGCACCCTACTCACTGAACCACAAGTGCTGCCCTGCACTGGCTACTTTCATTAGTTTCCTCTTGACTCTCTGCCCATCCCCATTTTCTGGAGAGAAGAACCTTCAGATATTTATCTGTTGGAGACAGCCCTGATCGCCTCCTCAGAAGGAAAGAGAGTCATTTAATCCCCAGAGACCAGTGTAGCCTTTGTTTATCTTTGCCCTGCTTTTTTACTTCCCTGGTCTTCCATAAAGAGACCAAGTGTACAGCCTGGGGTTAGAGGTTAACCCCTTAGGACCCTAGTTCTGAGGGTCTTTACCCCTTGTGCTTATTTCTATAAGAGGCTTGCTGTGCTGAAGTTGCTTGCTTACCTTTATGTTGACTGTCTCAGGGTTCTTGAATACAAAGAACAATAGATTCCGGCTAACACAAGTAGAAAATATATTTGTTAGAAGGATATTGGATGACTCACCAAATTGGCTGGGAAATGTAGAACCAGGCTTGGAAAACAGGCAGGAACCAGAGGGCTGGCATTTGAAGAGGTCTGAATAGCAGGACAAACATTGCTGGCATCACATTCATCACCGTTGTTGTGCATGGTTCAAATGGCAGCACTGTTGTGTCTGTTGCACACTGCTGCTGATAAATCTGACTTGCTGTTTCACCCTGAGTCCTAGAAAGAGCATCTAATTGCAGAGCCTAGGTCATGCCTGTGCTTGGCCTATGTTTTTTTTTGAGACAGAGTCTATGTTGCCCTCGGTAGAGTGCTGTACCATCACAGCTCACAGCAACCTCAAACTCTGGGGCTTAAATGATTCTCTTGCCTCAGCCTCCCAAGTAGCTGGGATGACAGGCACCTGCCACAGTGCCTGGCTATTTTTTGTTGTAGTTGTCATTGTTGTTTAGCAGCCCTGGGCTAGGTTTGAACCCACCAGCTTCATAGCCACTGGCACCATAATCACTGTGCTACAGGTGCCGAGCCAGGAAGATGTCTTAAGTCCAGGAATTTGAGGTTGCTGTGACCTAGGCTGATACCATGGCACTCTGGCCTGGATAACAGAGTAAGACTCTGTCTCAAAAAACGAATAAATAGATAAAAATAAAAGGATGATATAGATTTATATATACTGGCATAGAGCCATAACAAACATGTCCTTGTAAGTGAAAAAGGAGGGGGACAGAAGTGTATGTAAGATATATTACTGTTTGTGAAGACATTTGTATGTGCCAAGAGTATCTTCAGAAAGGTAAACAACAAACTAGTAATAGTTGATTGCCTCTGGAGAAGGAATCTGTTGGCTAGGGAAAGTGGCATGAGAGAGACATTCTTTCACTGCCTGCCCAATATAGCACCAAAATAAAATACTGTAAATTAATTCTCCTGGAAAATCCAAAGACATAAAAAACTATGAAAATTTATGATTCATCTGAAAGGCCTTGAAAAATTACTACATTTAAAGATGATTGGGTTTATAGTTTAAATATTTTCTGATTTCTCTTCTTGGTTTGATTGCTACAGAAACTTTGGGAAAAACAGGATCTTTGGTTTTACTTTGATCTCAATGGAGAGGCTGATCTGCATTTTCTAAAAGCCATTCTAGAACATAGGGGTGGGATATCTAACTGTATCTTCTATGTTATTCACTCATTAAGCACCTTCAAGGACACCGAGGTCAGTGCTACACATTGAAGTGTCCCTCCTACATGCTGCAAGCAGGTTTCAGATCCTCATAGGAAAATAAAGTAGAAAAAATATAAACCTGATAATGCCAACTCTTGCTCTACCAGTGAGATCATTGTTTTGTGCAATTTTCTCATTCCAAGTCCTTGACATACCAGTAAAGAGACTTAGCAATTAAAAGGCCCCAAACAAAAAAATCTTTTATGTTCAGGCAAATATATTTCCAAACTATATAGGGTTTTTTCCTCCCAACATTCTAGAAGGTGTTAAAATAGTTTTAAAGAAACCAGGATCTTATTTTCACATCATGAGCTTTTATAGAACAAACCAAGTAAATAATAGATGAATAGACAAGGTCATAGGAGAAATTTCTGTGTAAGAATTTTTAAAACATATATTTAATTCTGTCTGAATACTTTTCACAGTTTACTCAGGATCTTAGGAATTTCAGCAAAGTAATGCTGCAATTTGGGGATTACAATAATTCTTTTAGCCTTTTTTCCCCATTTGGCACACTACTTAGAGCTAGAAATGCTATGAGAATCCAGTTCTTTAGTTCTTTTCCAAAGATTTAGACAACTATTTCCACCTTGAGATATTTGCTGAGACTAAATAAAAAGCAGAATAACTGCTACAGAAATATGTGGTACATTCACCCAGCCACGTTGCAATTGTAACATTCATCACCTTTCCACGGGGAGGCTAGTGAGAAACAGCAAACCCAAGCCAACAAGCAAGCCATCAAGAGGACGCTACGAAAACTGACTGCAAAAGCCTACAGAACAGAAATCTCAGAATGGTGGTAGAGATTTATGGTGCATACAGATAAATATCATTCATTTGTTTATTCATTCATTCAGCTTAATAGTTGAAAACATAGACAGTGGAGCCAGACTGACTGGTTTTTAATACTAACTTTACTACACAGTCCTAGTGTATGACATTGTTCAGATTATTTGACCTGTTTGTGGCCCCGTTTCTTTATCTGTAAAATAGTACCTACCTCATAAAGTTGGTTAATGTATTTGTACTTTGAACAGTGCCTGGAACATACTAAATATTATAGAAGTGTTTTTAGATTCATTTGTTACTTTGACAAGTATGCATTGACCAATTACTGTGATCCTGATGTTGAGCCAGGTATTTAGGATACAAAGGGGAATGAGATGGTCATGGCAACTGCCTCCATAACTTGGAGGCTACAGAGAAGGATAGACAAACATGTGATTACATATAATGAGAGGAGTGTTTCGACAGGAGAGGGTAAGGTGTTTGGGGAGCATCCTGTGGAGGAGCCTCTGTAACCCAGGTCAAAGGGAAGTCAAGCTGTTCTAGGAAGGTGCTTTGTAGGCACCAGAGGAGCCAATATAGGATAATGGTTAAGTGGCCAGCTCTCTGGGTTTGTATCATGGTTTCTTTACTTACTGGTCATGTGATCTTGAGCAACTTAGCCCTTTCTGTACTTCACATTTCTTTATCTACAAAATGGGAGGCATAATTGTATCTGCCTCTTGGGATGTGGTAAGGACTAAGTGAGTTAACCCATCTAAAACACTTAGAACAGGGCAGTGCCTGTGGCTCAAAGGAGTAGGGTGCTGGCCCCATATGCTGGAAGTGGCGGGTTCAAGCCCAGCCTCGGCCAAAAAAAAAAAAAAAACACTGCAAAATAAATAAATAAATAAATAAAACACTTAGAACAGTATCTGGAGTATGGTAAGCACCACCTATGAAGTATTATTATTACATGTTGAAAACAGGATGATAACATAATAATATTATTGTGTTGATCTTGCCTAGATCTCCTTTTTAGTTTTACCTCTCCTCTTAATAAGGCAGGTAAATATTTCAGAACATTATGTTTTTCCTGCATCTTTTGCTTAAGTCAATGTTATAACTCAAAATTTCCTCCCCCTCTCTTCCTTTTAAGTCTAGTTTTTAAGTGTAGGTTTAAAGGGGACCTCTTTGGAAATATCAAGCATATTCTAGAAACTGGAGCCATTGGATGCATAGATAATAACACGCTTTATAGTGTATTTCAGCTTTCCTGACACGGGACACGGGACATGGCAGTCAGACAACTTAGGTTTGATGCCTGGCTTTGCCACTTTTTAGGTGGTCTTGAGTAAGACCTGTATAATCTTCAATTTTATTACCTATAAAGTGAAAGGATAATAATTCCTCATTTACTGAATTGTTATGAGGACAAAGGAGATAATATAGAGAGGAAGGAGGACTTTGTAACCTGTAAAGATCCATTCAGTTAGAAATCCTCCCACGTGCATTTACCTCTCATAATATCGGATCCAGTTTTCTGTATAGCTGGCTGCTCCTGTGGGCCATTCACGTTGCCCAGTAAATCCTTCGCTATCTGTCCCAAAGCTTTAATACTTACCTAAATTCCAGATCATTGTAGGAAGCCTACCTAGGCATTAAATTCTTGGGAAGGATAGGTTTGCGGGAATGGGAAGGACACTGAACTTAGTTTCTTAGTTGTCATTCCATTCTCATTTTCCTCTCTCCTTTCTGAAAAACCCTACTCTGCCTATTTAACAAAAGGAGAAGAGGTATGAGGGGTTTCCTTCCTTGTCCCAATTGAAGAAAATTGAATAATCCATTCTATAGTGCTTTTCGTACATCCCCATCACACAAACAATCACAGTTTATTGTGGTTGTGTGTTCATGTATCTGCTACTTTTACTAAACCTCTTTTCTTTTTTTTGAGACAGAGTCTCACTCTGTGCCCTGGATAGAGTGCAGTGGCAACATAGCTCACAGCAGCCTCAAACTTTTGGGCTCAAGTGATCCTCTTGCCTCAGCCTCCTGAGCAGCTGGGTCTATAGGCACCCACCACTATACCCAGTTAGTTTTTCTATTTTTAGTAGAGATGTGGTGTTTCTCTTGCTCAGGCTGGTCTTAAACTCCTGAGTTCAAGCGATCCATCTGCCTCATCCTCCCAGAGTACTAGGATTACAGGCATGAGGCACTGTGACCAGCCCTGGATCTCTTTTTATTCCCCATTTTTTTCGTGGTGGAGTCTCAATAAATGTTGGATTGAATTAACCTGAATAGACTGTAGTTTAATTGAAGCTATTCAGAGCTCAGCGCATATTTCACACACTCTGATCAAGTGATTTATTCAAGGAGAATTTCAGAGTGGTTACAAATTGGGATCAGGATCCAGGGAATCTGTAAAATTCTGTTCAGAGAATTATAAGGGGGCAAAATAGATTTGGCTGCAGGCTAGGGTCTTTGTTATGGGAAAAATGCAGCATATGAAGAATTGCAAAATACCACCAGGGAAACATCTGGACACTTTTGAACCTTTGGCAGAGATATACTTCTGTCTGGAATACACTTTCTTCTTTTCTCTTTTGGCTCTAATCTCATGGCATAATAAATATGCAAAATTTATAGAAATGTTTTCCTAAAGCCTGCTCCCTTGAGATTATGATCTGGTGATTCCTTCCCCACCCAAAAGTTCTGGAATTAACATGGCTTTAAATATGTCTACTGCATGTCTAGGCTCTTCTTTCGTCACAGTGTTGATTAAAATATTATCTCTTAACATCAGACTTCGTCCCCTTTATGGTTCATATTTATGGAGGTCCTATATTGAAGAATTTATGTGAGAAAACTACTGTCACATTATTCGTAAGGTATTATGCTTTATTTAATTATGTTTTAAAATATAGGGTGGGGAAAGCATAATTTTTCTTTTTTAATTTTAGAATATTACAGAGGTACAAATGTTTTGGTTATATCAATTGATTTTGTACAGTTTGAGTCAAAGTTGTAAGTGTGGCCATCACCTGGATAAATCTGCATGGTACCCTTTAGGTATGAGTTTACTCCTCCCCTGCAGCCCCCATCCACCTGCTTTATTTCCATTGAGTTTTATGGACACATGTGCACATGGGTGTTGATTGATTCGTTCCAGTTTAATAGTGAGTATGTGTAGTGTTTTTTTTCTATTCTTGCATTATGGAAGAAGGGTCTCCAGTTCCATAGATAAGATTCCAATTAAGATCTGTTTTAAAATTTTAGTATTCAATGTTGATGAAAGTTGGAAAGCCAGTGAATTCTCTGGCAGGAATGTAAATTAAATGAACCTTTAAAGCAATTTTACAGTATTTGTTGAGAGTATTAAGAAATTCACACATATTAAACTAGTAATTATGTTACTTCTAGGAAACCTTTTTGAAAAATGTTAACAAAGATTCATGTATGAAGTTGTTCATCAAAGTATTTATGGTAATGAAAAATTAGAAGTAATCTAAACATTCAGTATTAGGAGAGAAGTTACATAAAATTAGGACTCTATATCCATACACTGGAGGATTATGCTGGCTTAGACTTCTCAGCACATAATATCCTCTGAATGAATGAAAGAAAGAAAGTTAAAAATGGTGATTTAGGCCGGGCGCAGGGGCTCATACCTGTAATCTAGCACTTTGGGAGGCTAAGGCAGGAGGATTGCTTGAGCTCAGGAGTTCAAGACCAGCCTGAGCAAAAGCGAGACCCTATCTCTACCAAAAACAGAAAAATTCACCAGGCATCATGCATGTGTCTGTAGTCTCAGCTACTCCGGCAGGCAGCTGAGGCAGAAGGATCACTTGAGCCCAGGAGTCTGAATTTGCTGTGAGCTTTGATGCCATGGCACTATACCTGGGGCAACAGAGTGAGACTCTTTCCCCCCAAAAAAGAATGTTAATGAAAAAGATGATGCTTACAATGTGCTATGTATTATTACATGTAGAACATAAGAAACAAATCAAATATTTGGTATTAACAATTTATGTTAATATTAATGTGTCCAACTGGTGTTAAATCAAGATCTTTGATGATGGGATTATGACTAATTTCAGTTTTTCTTCTTTGCATTATTCTGTGTTTTCTAAATGCCTAGTAACAAGCATGTGTTACTGTTACAATCAGAAAAAATAATTAATTATGAAAGCTTATCAGTGAACTTTAGTTTACAGATTAAGTGTTATGTTAGAAGCCAGATGGGGTGAATGAGGAAGTCAGGGCTAGTTGCCAAATAAATTCTTTTTTTGTTGTTGTTGGTGTTTGTTTAACTCTCTGGTCCTTGATTCAGGAGCCAAAGAAATTCTTGCTTAGACGGTATATAACAGGGGACCACACTGTGGACAGACCCACAGGTGAATGTTCACCTTTGCTGATTATAATTCAGAGAACATCAAGCACTGAAAACTCAGGACTTAGTAAACCAAGATCATGAACAAATTTGGTTTAAATATGCTTAAAAGAACTGAAAACTCCTCTGTCTAGTGGGAGAGACTATCAGCTACTGTCAGAGAAGAAAGCATCAAGAGTTTAGGAATTTAATGAAAGCCGATAGCTTTGAAGTTACACAGCAAGGCAGAGCAGTATCTTCTGGAAAGGTCAGCCATCCATCTAGAGGGCTCTCCCACTTTAGCCCAGGAAGGTGAAAATAAGTAATTAATTATCCTCTTTCTTATTTATTTATTTATTTATCCTAGATATTTATTAATCACCTTCTAAGTGCCAGGTACTGTGCAAGGCCCAGGGAATATATTGGTGAATAACAACCAGGAACACACTAGTAGTTGAACGAGTTGGATTTCTACTCATTGCTGTGAAGGAGAACACAATAGGGAACCAGGGAACTTCTCAGTTATAGGGTACTAAAAAGGGGTTAAAAGGTTTGGGCTTTGGGGAATTCTGGGTGGGGTCCAAGCAAGCAGAGGTCCAATCTGGATTAGGTGCTTTCAGGAAATGAGGGAAAAATCAATGACTCTATGACAGAGTCTTTATGTGTCTTACCCATTAGGAGAGCAAACTAGAGGAAGGCCAAGGAAACTGCACTTGGCAAGGGAGTGGTAGTCACTCATGTTAGCTGCAGGGAGGATATCTGGTATTTCATGGCTTGGAAAATGTTAATGTTTTCTCTGTGTTCTGAAATGATTGCTGAGTGGTCTTGTTTTGGTCTTGATTCATCATAGACACAGAGCGTCCTTGTCCGATGTTGACATTCTATGATGTTGTTTGTGTTCAACAGGAAAACAGCAAAACTTAGCCTTGAGGGCTGGGATACCTTGTACCAACACCAAGAACTAAGGGATTACAGTATTTTGCCTTGTATAAGCACACTTTTTGGCTCACATTTTTTTTTTTTTAAGACAGAGCCTCAACCTGTCACCCTGGATAGAGTGCTGTGGCATCACAGCTCACAGCAACCTCCAACTCCTGGGCTCAAGCGAGTCTCCTGCCTCCGCCTCCCAAGTAACTGAGACTACAGGTGCCCGCCACAATGCCTGGCCATTTTTTGGTTGCAGCTATCATCGTTGTTTGGTGACCCAGGCTGGATTCGAACCTGCCAGCTCAGGTGTACATGGCTGGTGCCTTAGCACGTTGAGTCACAGGCGCTGAGCCTGGCCCACATTTTTGAGGGGAAAATGGAAAATAAAGATGTGTATTATACTTGGGTAGTATGGCTTGGAAGTGGGGCAGTCCAATGGACCTCACAGGGCTGCCGTGCCCTCTCACCTGGGCCTCCATGCCCTCCCACCTGGGACCATCAGATGCAAGGGGTCTCAGTCTGGGAGGATCTAGGATCTGGTGGGAGCAAACCAACCAGCCTCTGCTGAGCACCACAATCACGGGAGGGGTCATGGTGGGGCTGGGGAGGCAGGCTGTGGCTGTATGGGAGAAGAGTTGAGGGTTGAGGCCTGGCCACACAGAGGGGACGAGGAACTCGGCTGCATGTGGGCCAGGCATCCTCAGAAGCTCCTGCCAGCCACACACACAGCCATTTCAACCACAAACAACCCCCAATGTGGTGGGAAGCGAAGGGCCCCTGGGAGAAAGGGAAGAGCAGCCTTTTCAGAAAGGGTAGCTGTGGGAGAGTGGGGTGATCTGCATGTTTACTAAAGGAGCATTATCCCTCCCCAGAAGTGTCTCTCCCAGGTAAGAGCAGGCTGCTTTCTCAAGGGTCATTTTCTTGAAAGTTTGGGCCCAAAATGTGGGTTTGCACAAAACAAAAGTGCATTATACACAGCAAAATATGGGTGTATCAGGTCTGCTTCCAAATATCAGAACTTCTTTTTGTCTTTCTCACAAGCAAATGTGTAAATATAGAACTGTAGATAATACTATGTGCTGTGCAAAATTAAAAGGATATAATGACAGAGAGTCGAGGGTTTGGAATTGGCATCCCTTTGTAAGGGTTGGTTGAATGAAGAAAGCTTCTTTTGGCTAGGCATGGTGGCTCATACCTGTAATTCCCAGGTATTGGGATACTGAAGCGGGAGGACTGCTTCGGGTTAGAAGTTTGATACTAGCCTGGGTAACATAGTGAGACACACCCCTCATATCTACCAAAATAAAATTAATTAATTTTTAACAAGTTTTTGTTTTGAAAAAGAGACTTTCTCAGTCACCCTAGGTAGAGTGCATGGCATTACAGCAACCTCAATTTCTTGGGCTTAAGCGATCCTCTTGTCTCAGCTTCCCAAGTAGCTGGCACTGACCCCAGGTGCTTGCTACATGCCTGGATAGTTTTTTTTTTTTTTCTCTCTTTTCAGTAGAGATGGGGTCTCACTTTGCTCAGGCTGGTCTCAAACTCCTGAGCTCAAGCAATCCACCAGCCTCAGCCTCCCAGAATGCTAGGATTTGAGGCATGAACCATCAGGCCCAGCCTAATTTGTAACACATTTTTAAGAGCTTCTCTCATTTTTAAATTAAATTACATTGAACTTATTTTTTTTTTTAAGGCATAGCATAGAAAAAAGTTTATTGAGAAGAAGATAGGACTACACCATAGACAGCAAACTAGCCTCCATTGCCAGGGCAAGTAGGCAAAGAGGCCAAGGGGCCATGCTTCTCTTAAGAAGCAATGTTTAATCAAGACCAGAAGTGCTTTCATTTGTGTATATATCCTGAATATAAAATGGTTTTTTTTTTTTGCCATAAAAAAATTAAAAATCATTGCATGGTGAATGTATCAACATGACTAAAAGGGTGAGAAGAGATTGGATCCAGAGCGTACATATCTTTCTTTTTGCTTTCCAGTTTTCACTTTTATTTGATAGAAGTCATTTTTATGTGAAACACTTGATGCGTTCACCAGGCTATTTCTGTACAATTTTTACAAACTGTCAGTTTTACCATTGTGATTTTTGGGCAGACACGTGTCATTTCTTTGGAGTCAAATTCTGCATATTTAGCCCTTTTTTAGTGTCTAATACTTCTTTCTTTTTTAAATTTCAGATTAATATAGGGGTACATATGGTTAGGTTACATTGTTTGCATTTGTTGGGTAAAGTCAAAGTTGTAGTTGAGCCCTTCACCCAGGAGGTGTGCCAAATACCCCTATATTGTACCTGTTAGATGGACTCACCATCCTCATATTCCTTCCCCCTTCCTTCTTCAAAGCATACATACCTGTATCCATACAGATAAAGAGTTTCTGTTTTATTTATTTATTTATTTATTTATTTATTTATTTATTTATTTATTTATTTTTGGTGGAGACGGAGTCTCACTTTATCGCCCTGGGTAGAGTGCCGTGGCACTATTTTTCTGTTTTGCAGTTCGGCCGAGGCCGGGTTTGAACCCGCCACCTTCGGTATATGGGGCCGGCGCCCTACTCAATGAGCCATAGGTGCCTCCCCTGTTTTATTTTTAATATTAAGTTGCTCAACATAAAATTGTTGATTTTCATTTTTGATCAGCCATTTCACTTGATTCAACCTAATAAAATAGAACGCTTTTAAAAGGGTCTAAAATGGGCAGAATCATGACTGAATTTAAGTTGTGAAAGGATCACCCTGGATTCTGGGTGGAGGATAGAGAAGAAGCAGGTGAAAGAGCAGGGAATAGATCAGTGAGGATGCAATTGCTTTGAAATGGACCTGTTCTAATACTCAGTCCTCAGATTCATTAGATTAGAAATCTCTCACTATATATAGACTTTTTCTGAGACAGTCTCATTCTGTTGCCCTGGTAGAATGCTGTGGCATGATAGTTCATAGCAACCTCAAACTCTTGGGCCCAAGTGATCCTCCTGCCTCAGCCTCTCGAGTAGCGGGGACTACAGGCATAGGCCACCGTGCCTGGCTAGCTTTTCTGTTTGTAGTAGAGAGGGGTCTCACTCTTGCTCAGGGTGTTTTTGAACTCCTGTGCTCAGTCTACCCACCTTGGCCTCCCAGAGTGCTAAGATTACAGCATGAGTCACTGTGTCTAGCCAAGAAATCTTTTTTTTTTTTTTTTTTTTGAGACAGAGTCTCACTTTTTCATCTTCAGTAAAGTGCTGTGGCATCATAGCTCACAGCAACCTTAAACTTTTGGTCTCAAGTGATCCTCTTGCCTCAGTTTTTCATTTTTAGTAGAGACAGGAGTCTCACTCTTGCTCAGGCTGGTCTCGATCTCCTGAGCTCCAGTGATCCATCCACCTTGGCCTCCCAGAGTGCTAGGATTACAGGCATGAGCCACTGTGCCTGGCTAAGAAATCTGTTTTTTTTGTTGTTTTTTTTTGAGACAGAGCCTCAAGCTGTCACCCTGGATAGAGTGCTGTGGCATCACAGGTCACAGCAACCTCCAATTCTTGGGCTCAAGCGAGTCTCTTGCCTCCGCCTCCCAAATAACTGGGACTACAGGCGCCTGCCACAATGCCCGGCCATTTTTTGATTGCAGTTGTCATTATTGTTTGGCGGCCCGGGCTGGATTTGAACCCGCCAGCTCAGGTGTACGTGGCTGGCGCCTTAGCCTGTTGAACCATAGGCGCCGAGCCAAGAAATCTGTTTTTTTAATTAACAGGCATAGTATGGGAAATAGGGACTTGACTCATACTAAAGTTAATTATAAGAGATTGATGATAGTAAATCATAATTCTAAAGCATTGATTCATAATAAAAAATAAAACTATCAGTCTAAACTGTTATATTAACTGATTAATGAATTTCTTTAAATGGGAAACTAAACTAAAACGAATAGTTGTTTTAATTTAAAGATTGTGAAAAATAAGAGCAAGGGGGATTAATGATAGCTATAGCTAGCAAACATGACCCCTAGTTGGAGAAATATTTTTACATGATGACCTAGTTTACATCACAAAAATATATAGCTAGAAGAAAATTTTACAAATCAGAACATAGGCTTCTACTCCTAAAACACTAATATTTTCTTTTTCAAAGACTTGAGCTCAAATGATCCCCTTCCCTCAGCCTCTCAAGTAGCTGGGACTATAGGTACCCGCCACAGTGTCCAGCTAATTTTTCTATTTTTAGTAGAGACAGTGTCTCACTTTGGCCCAGGCTGGTCTTGAACTCCTGAGCTCAGGCAATCCAGGTGCAATGGCCTCCCAGAGTGCTAGGATTACAGGTGTGAGCCACCATATCCAGCATGTAATATTCTATTTTCTATTTTATTTAGTAAAAATATTGAGGAATGGGCCCAATAAATTGATTTCAAGATCTATTTATGGGACTGAGTGTGGTGTCTCTTACCTATAATCCTAGCACTCTGGGAGGCTGATGCAGGAGGATCTGTGGACCTCAGGAGTTCAAGACCAGCCTGAGGAAGGGCAAAGCCCCATCTGTACTAAACACAAAAAAATTAGCCAGGTGTCATGGTGGATGCCTGTAGCCCCAGCAACTTGGCAGGCTGAGACTGGAGGATCACTTGAACCCTGGAGTTTAAGGTTGCTGTGGTAGGCTGGTGCCATGGCACTCCAGGTTGGCCAAGAGAGAGAGACTCTAACTTCTACTTATGGGTCACAAATCACAATTTGAAAATCATTGACTTAAGTCATCTTAATGTTAGTTGGCACCATTCTGTGGTGATCTAAGCTGGGATGATGCTCTGATACTATGCAGCACCGCTGGTCTTGGGGTAGGGCTGCAGTTAACAGCCTCCTGGCTTTCAGGTTCAGAGCCTTGATCCATCTCCCCAGGTTCTGTCTGCTATTATTTGCCAAAACTTGTTGGGGACCTTCTTTCCTTGCAGAAGTTTTGTTAGTCTAGACTTGGTTTGTAGGTCTCTGTGATGAAAAATGGTTGTTTGAACTGACTCCAGCCCTCATTCCAGCCTTTCCTTTACCTGTTTAGCAACATGGTCCTTCCCACTCTGAGTGGTACAGAAACAGAGAGTGAGCTGCCGGCACAGCTGATAGGCCAGGGCCCTACAGTTTAACTGAGCCTCTCAGATCCATGTTTCAGGGTCAGCAAACTGAGCTCATATATATAAGGGTGCAGTTTCACCTCTAGCCAAGGTCCAGGACTGAACTGAATTCTTTGGCTGCTGGTGTTCTGAGTCTAGCTGGGGACCCTACAATTAGATCCATGATTCAAAATACCCCAAACACTCAGGAGCTAGCAGGAGGGCACAGAAGTGAGGTGTCATCCTGGAGAAGCTTTTTTTAGTACTGATCCAAGCTTCCTATCTGCACAGCAAACAGACAAATACTACTCAGAGTTCTATTCGGTCTCCTACCCATGAGCAGGTGGGGGCAATGTTGAGATGGGTTGGGGCCAAGAAAGCCAAGATGGTTTGTGGTGGGGAGTGACTCTCTAGGGAGGCCCCCATTCGGATGCTGTCATTTTTGGACAACCACTTTTGGTTGACCCTAATTAGAAATGTTGTCCTGCATAATAGTAAATATCATTACCTTTAGCATCTATGTTTAGATCCTAGCTATTGAAAGGATTCTTGTGCTTTTTCCCATCCCTATATTTTTGAGACAGGATTACTGCTACTCAAAGTACCCAAAATACCACAAAAAGGAAACAGGACTTTTTGTTAAATTGTGCCTAATAAAATAGTAACATGATAATGAGATGTCCTAGGATTGGAGAATGATGTCGAGAAAATGTTATAATTTATAATTTAAGATTCCCAGACTTACTCATTGAATTGTTTTTTTTTTTTTTTTGAGACAGAGCCTCAAGCTGTCACCCTGGATAGAGTGCTGTGGCATCACAGCTCACAGCAACCTCCAATTCCTGGGCTCAAGAGAGTCTCCTGCCTCCGCCTCCCAAATAGCTGGGACTAACGGTGCCCGCCACAACGCCTAGCCATTTTTTGTTTTGTTTTGTTTTGTTTTTTTGTAGAGACAGAGTCTTACTTTATTGTCCTCACTAGAGTGCTGTAAAGTCACAGCTCACAGCAACCTCCAGCTCTTGGGCTTAGGCGATTCTCTTGCCTCAGCCTCCCGAGTAGCTGGGACTACAGGCGCCCGTCACAATGCCCAGCTATTTTTTGATGCATTTTGGCCGGGGCCGGTTTGCCCCCGCCACACTTGGTATATGGGGCTGGTGCCCTACTCAGTGAGCCACAGGCACAGCCCAGCCCGGCCATTTTTTGGTTGCAGCCATCATTGTTGTTTGGCCGGCCCCAGGCTGGATTCGAACCTGCCAGCTCAGGTGTACGTGGCTGGTGCCTTAGCCACTTGAGCCAAAGGCGCCGAGCCACGCATTGAATTGTTTACTGAGGCAGGCACTGTGCTAGTTGCTGAAGGTGACATGTGAAAGAGGACATGTGAATATCCTCTAAGTGACATTTTCCAAAAGGAAAAAACACAAATAGCTTTATAGCTCTTAGTGAAATTTAATTTGTAATAAAGAACCATTTTATAAAGAAAACTCAAAGTCTCAATGGCTTAATTGG
>CAUYRH010137678.1:0-11693 GCA_963574655.1 Perodicticus potto
ATGTATGCAGGAATCGACTCCTATAACTTTAACAAAAGAAGAAGACAAGGTAACAGCAAAGGGGACTTCCCAAGTTGGAGTCAGGGAAAGTGAATTAGAGGGAAGAGTTTTGATCATGACTAGATCTCCAAGAGGGAAAAGTTCCTGTTTTAGTTAGTATGTCCCTCCCCAAATGGGGAGCGGGACTTTCAGGGATGATTAGGGAGGCATGAGAGAACAGCAAGTCATTCCAATTGCAGCTTAGAGGCTGGGAGAAAAATTTGGTAACCGGCTGTGCAGACACCCCCTGTATAGTTATGGATTTGGGAGATAAAAGACCAGGATTAGAGAGAAGTACAGAAAAAGTTGCTCCAGTGTCCAAAAGAAATTTTCTCTCCTGGCGCTCCACCATAAGGCAAACCTGGGGCTCTCGAGGGGTGATGACACAAGCTGGAGCCATGAGAATTTGCCCCGGGCACTCTCAGTCCAGTTTGGGCTCCGATGGGGTCACTGTTTCAGGAGGCCTTCGCCTCTGGGGACAGCCACCCTCCAGTGGTCACCCTTGCATTTTGGACAGGGGCCAGGTGGCTTGCCCAGCCTGTGGTATTGCTGGGGGCAGTCTTCTCTGGAGTGGCCAGTCTGACCACATTGGAAGCACTTGTTTTTTGCTCCTCTGGTGAGAGGAAGAAAGAATTTAAGTGACCGAGCCAGGCAGTTGCTGCCTTGTCCAGAGGAGCAGTGTCACAGAGACACTCAGCCAAGGAAAGAAGGAGGGACCACAATTCATCCCAAACTCCACTTGTCAACCACACTCTGGTGCACAACCATCTGCTCCCCAAACTGTTTGCAGCGCTGTGTTCCCTGGAAGAGGGAGCCCTTTGCCAATTTGCAATGAAGATGCCACACGGGCTAATGGCAGCCTTAAAGTCAGAGCACACAGTAGGCTGCTGGGAGTGAAGTCGTGTTTAAAATGGACATTTTTTTAAAAATCTATTGTAGCAACATTAAGTTGCCAGAGGCAGGAGAAAAGACCTGTTATGCAAACTTCTCCTGCACCCTTTTTTTTCTATAGTTAGAAAGTGAAGCTGGGTGTGATGTAGTCTAAAATCCCAGCTACTTGGGAGGCCAGGATGGGAGTATGGCTTGAGCAGTTTTATTTCAGCCTGAGCAACACAGCAGAACTCATCTCTATACAAATTAAAAAATAGTAAAAAAAAAAAAAAAAAAGCAGGGGTTGGAGGGAGAAGACTGACACCTGTAATACCAACACTTGGGAGGCCAAGGCAGGTGGATTGCCTGAGCTCATGAGTTCAAGACCAGCCTGAGCCAGAGCGAGATGTCTCTAAAAAATAGCTGGGCATTTTGGTGAGTGCCTATAGTCCCAGCTACTTACTTGGAAGGCTGAGGCAAGAGAATCACTTAAGCCCAAGACATTGAGGTTGCTGTGAGTTATGATGTTATGGCACTCTACCAAGGGTGACAAAGTGAGACTTTGTCTCAAAAAAAAAATAAAATAGTAACAAACAGAAAGTGAGCTATTCTTGCATCACTGGTATTAATACAGAGGTGAGGCAGACTTGAGAAAATTTTCCTAACTTTGTGCATCAAATAATTGGACAAATTTCAAGTCTTGGAGTGAAGCAATTAGCACTTTCCATAATTAAATTTATAATAAAATGCCTTCTGGGAATTCAATATATTTTTTAATTAACTATTTTTATTAACCTCATTCATCTGTCTCATAAAAAATGTAAACTAAGCCTAGCCATCAAGATACACATCCCAGCAAATATAATTAGTGCTAAATATTTAGCTTCACAGTTAAAACATTTCTGAGTCAGAAGGGACCTCAAAGATCACCTACCACAAACATTCACCTTAGTAATGTGGAACCTGAGGCTCAGAGTTTGGGAGAAAGGGGCCCTAGGATCAGAAATGGTGTTAGTAAGAGGGTACCCAGGTTTCCTGCTTGCTGGGTGAGTGCATTCATAGGCCATGCTAGAAAAAATAAAATTCATTCCCACTATCTTAGTCTTAGGTAAGAGATGTAAATGAAAGCCACGTTTCTGACTACTTGGTCTGCGTACAAGGGGTACTTTTCCAGAGTACTGGTTGGTGACTCTGTGTTGAATCTAATTATAATTATAATCAATTACAAGGGATTGTTTTTTGGATACAACACATTTTGAGAGTATCACTTTCATGAAATACTGGGCCTGGATTGCCAAGGCCCAGGAAAAGATAAATTTGTCACTGTCAACTACATTAACAGAGGATTAAGGCTGTTGAGACATTTTAAGCAAACTCAGGACTTGTACATGTAGATTTGCAAAATATATAAAAGTGCTTCCCCAAAAGGGCTGACCAGAAGATTCCAAGAATGTTTCCCCCTTGTATATTTAAATGGGAATCTACTTTTAAAACATGTTTATATGCATTTTATACTTTGTGCCACAGAGGCCAGCATTTAATTCTATGCACATGTGGTGTCTGTGTGGGTGTTATTGTAGGGGTGACACTACTGTGCACTGGATAGGGGGTGCTGCAGTTGGGCAGTACCAGGTTTAAATCCTGACTGTACTACCTACTAATTGTCACACTGTGAGAGTCCCTTCACTTCTCTGAGCCTCAGAGTACACATCCATAAATGATCTAAATGAGATTATAGCACCTCCCAGAGTTGGGAGAGTTAAATAAAATGAGAAGACCATGAGTACACCGGAAGAGCTGAGCCCTTTTCATCCCGGTTCCCTAACAAAGCTGTGAGATCTGTGCAAGGCCTTTGCCTGTTATCTCTGTCTTAGGTCTGCAAGGCCAAACAGGGGTTATTTTATAAAGTATGTGCTTAGATGTTTACTGAATTGATAGACGACTGAGTATGGGAATGGGTTATTTCTGTCCAACATGTGTAGCACCAGCCAGCAGTGGTGTGTTGAATGGTGGCCCCCTAATCCCCGGAAACTGTGTATGTGACCTTATTTGAAAAAAGGGTCTTTGCAGATATAATCCATACAAGGATCCTGAGATCATCCTGGATTTGTCTGTGTGGGATCTAAATCCAATAATGAGTGTCCTTATGAGAGATGCAAGACCCAGAGAAGGCTGTGAGCAGATGACAGCAGAGGCTGGAGTGATGCAGCCACAAGGAATGCCTGACACCAACAGAAGCTGGAAGAGAAAAGGGAGGGATTCTCCCGAGGGAGCATGGCCCTGCCCACACCTTCATTTCTGGCTTCTGTTCTGACTTCTGCCCTATAGAACTGAGAGAGAATAAATTTCTGTTGTTTGAACCACCCGATTTGTGGTCATTTATTACAGCAGCCCTGGTGAATGACTATACCAGCATATAGGAGGCATTCAAGCTCAACACTGGAACTTAATAAACACTGGAAGTAGTTAAGTGAATGGTGATCAAATCCTTACCCTCTACTATACACCCAAAGCATTTTACCCAAGTTGACTCAATTATCAACTGGAAATTTGGGGTATCATACACTAGGTAGGCTCCTCCCTCATCTGCTACTCCTCTAATGTTCTCCATTTCAGAAGTAAGTCACCTCGTTTTTCCAATCATACCATTCTTCTCGAAGAATCCTCACTTGGTCTTACATTTCTCAGCTAATTGTGTTGGTGCTGCCTTGAAAAGGATCCAGTCACTTGGCACAATTTCCATTGCTGCCACAGACCATAGTGCCTTTTAAACTGGTTCATTTTAAGAGATTTTTTCTTTTTTTGAGATGGGGCCTCACTCTGTTGCCCAGGTAGAGTGCAGTGGTGTCATCAGAGCTCACTACAACTTCAAACTCCTAAGCTCGAGTGATCCTCCTGCCTCAGCCTCCAAGTAGCTGGGACATCAGCTCCACCATGTCCAGCTAATTTTGCTGTATTTTTTTTTTTTTTTTAGAGATGGTGTCTTGTTATGTTGCCCAGGCTCACGTCAAACTCCTGGCCTCAAGCAATCCTTTTACTTTGGCCACCCAAAGTTCTGGGATTACAGGCATAAGCCACCATGTCCAGCCTAAGAGCTTTTACCTAACAAATCTTTCTATTCCTACCCAAACCCTATGACATTCAATTCGCCAACAGTCAGCCACAGGAAGCTTTCTAAAACCTAAGTTAAGTCAAATGGCTTCTTAACACATTCAGAATAAAATTCAAAATCCCAACCTTAGTCCATAAGGCAACATGTACACTGCCCCATCCCAATAATCCACCCCTTTCTCCTCTGCTTTCATCTCTTATCACTACTCTTTCACTCACAACTTGAGGCCTCCTGGCCTCCTTGACATTTGTTCAACATGCCTTTGATCTGGAACACCATTGTCTTAGATATCTGCATGGTCTTATCTCTTCCATCATCCCGTATCTCATCCTGTGGCCAGTCTTGATCATGCCATAGAAAATCACCACTGCCATCACTCTCTGCTCAGCTTTGTTTTTCTTCTTTTCATACTGCACATTATGTCAGTAGAATGGCAGAACATTAAGCTTAAGACTTTCTCAGTCTGAGAGATATCTACAATGTAATCAGAAATTTGTAAGAGTTGTATGGCCTTGACATTATGAAAGAAAAAATTAAAAGCTAAATTCTGGTACAGTTCATGAGTCTTTTAGACCAGGTAGGAATAGATGAACTTATCTATAGAGTGAAAGAAATAAAAAACACAAAAGTGTGGCCATCTGAGCGAGAAGTCATGAATTACAGAAGTATAAGGAGTGAATGAAATCACCACATCCTTTTTAAGGCATCTCTTAAACCCTAAGAGCCTGGAATTCGGTTGCCAGTTAAAGCGTCAAAGACCTAACAATTTCCTGGTCATTAAATTCATCAAACTTCAAACCTGAAGAGGTGGATATTATTGCTTCCTTCCTTATTTATTTATTTATTTAATGTATCATTATTAGTATTATTGTTTTTTGAGACAGTCTCAAACTGTTGCCCTGGGTAGAGTGCCATGGTGTCACAGCTCACAGTAACCTCCACTCTTGGGCTCAAGCAATCCTCTTGCCTCAATTTTTCTATTTTTAGTAGAGACGGGGTCTTGCTTTTGCTCAGGCTGGTCTGGAACTTATGAGATCAAGCAATCCACCTGCCTTGGCCTCCCAAAGTGTTAGGATTATAGGCGTGAGCCACCATGCCTAGCCTATTATTGCTTCCTTAAAGGTTAAGTTTATTTAAACCCCAAGGAAATTTATGATTAATTATAAAAATGTTTAAGATATCCAGATAATACTAATATGTATATATGTATTTTATATTAAAATTTATATATAAGTATATTTTGTATGCTTTTTTATTTATAAGAATTTAATCTATTGGAATGAACAGTTCAGCCTAGTAATATCCATTTAAAAATATGTAATAGCTGGATGTGGTGATATGTGCCTGTAGTCCTAACTGCTTGGAAGGTTGAGGCAGGGGAGGATTCCTTAAGGACAGGAGTTCAAGTCTAGACTGGGAAAAATAATGAGAATTGCCTCTTAAGAAAAAAAAAAAATGAAACGTAATTGAGTAATTATTGATCTTGATTTAGGATTTTAATTTGAAATATTATTAAGTTTATACATATTGTTTGAACATTTAAGACGCTTTAAGAATCACCATATTTATTCATTTAATTTAATAGATTTATAAAAATTACTTAGGCACCTAGGAAGATTTGTCAATACCACAAATGTGCTATTAACAAATGAAACTGAATATACAAGACTTATAAACATAGCTTAAAATGTTTGATAGTATTAGAATTAATTAAGTTTGCAAAGGGAATTAAACATTATTCAAGTGACCTTTAAAAACGATAGCTTGCATTTTTAAGACTTGGTAGTACATGTGCAAGCTGAGCTTACACCCTTGCTTTTTATTTTAACATGCAACTTTAACAAATTAATCATTAATTTATAAAACCAAGAAACACCTGGGAATTATCTTTTCTATACACCAAACCCACCAAGGACTTCAAACATTATTTATTTATCTCATTTATCCCTCATTAGAAAATAAGCCCTATACAAAGAACTTTTGCTTGTCAATTTACTGCTGTCCTTAGGGCTATGCCTGGCATGTAGTAAGTGCCCAGAAAAACTGTCTTATGAAGGTGAATACTCTTTTTCCTTACGTGTTGCATGTTTCCTGGACACTGAGTACATCCTACATTTTCCATAGCCCAGTGACAGTATGGAAGATATCCAAGGTCCTACATCAAGTCAGATCTAAGGGTCTGCAGACGCTAAAACCTTGACTTCCCAAGCCCTCTACTCATCAAAGGCATCTATGTTTGCAGCCTCCTCCATGGAGTCTTCCACTGAACTCAGAGTATGTTATATTGTTCACATGGCTCAACCTTGTAAGGAAGGTTACTTTTGTATTTTGTTTCATCTCTTCTTCTGGTGGGCTGAAGAGCTCTGCATTTCTCTTTCATCCCAACACTGTCACGTGTCTTTGGAATGAGTGAATGAATGAATGGACAAGTAAATGGTGCTTTGGGACAGCATACTTTTGTGCCCATTGCGCCATAGACATTAACAGCCCAGGTATTTGGTATCAGACAACAGGACATCAAACCCCAGTTCCATGGGGTGATGGTATATAACTTTAACCCATGTTCAAGAAATATTGAGAATACTGCACGCTTTAAAAATAAACACTAGCCTCAATCTGCTTACCAGGCAAGATGAAGGGAAAAGCTAAACTCAGGACACCAGTGGAAACATTTTAAATTGTTTGCTTAAGATATGTCAATAGATACCTGCAGATGGAAAGGCTTCCCAGGACACGAGGGCCTTATGGAGAAGAGTTTCAACATGGTTTACATTTCAGCTTCAATATTTATAAACAGAACAAAATCCGTAGAGAAGGAGCCTGAGAAGATAAGCCTTTAGGTAAATAGTTCAGGAGGCACCAGAAGCTGCTTCCTGGGATAGGCCAGTTCGGCTTCACAATGGGGCTGATTGGGTACAGCTGGAGAGGCAGGTGAGATGAAGAAGGGGCATAGACTGGGATTTTAGACTATTGAAACTCTCACGTTTTAAAATGCACATGAATCACCTGGCCTTCTTGTTAAATGCAGTTTCTGATTCCTAAGTCTGGACATGGCCTAAGATTTTGTATTTCTATCAAGCTGTCAGGGGATGCTGCCACTGCTGCTAGTGTGGAGATCACACTGTGAATAGCAACATTCTCTGATGTGAAAGCATCAGACACCCTCTGAAAACAGAAGTAAAAGCAGAAGGACAAACAAATAAACCCCCCTGCAATTACAAATGAGGCCAGTGCTTTGTTTTTATTCTTATCAGGTAGATATCTGAGAAACTGTATCTTAATATAAACCACCTTGAAAAAATGCTGGTATGATTTATTTATTTGCTGAAGAATTATTTTCTGAGAATCTACTAAGCATCTGGCCTTGTTCTAAGTTTTGGGGGGGCAGGGCACAGTGATGAGTCACTATGCCATGTTCCCTGCCCTTAAGGAGTTTACAAAACTCATAAACACACACAGAAATATGTAAGCAGAAAAAAAGATGAAATCATTTCAGGTTGTGACAAAGGCCAAAAGAAAATAGAACACGGCTACGGGTCAGAGAGTGGCTTAGGAAGAAGAGCTGTTAGGAAAGAGTGAGAACCAGCCATGCACAGTTCTAGGGGGAGAGTGTCCCAAGCAATAAGTACAAATATTTAAGTTGAGAAAGAGCTTGCCAAGTTTGAGGGGCAGTAACTCAGTATAGTTGAGGTTTAGTGCCCAATGAGAGAAAATATAGCCAGGGCCAGATTATGATAAGGACCTGAGTTTCTACTCCATTTGTGATGGGTAGCCTTTACAGAATTTTTTTTTTTTTTTGTAGATACAGAGTCTCACTTTATCGCCCTCGGTAGAGTGCCATGGCGTCACATAGCTCACAGCAACCTCCACCTCCTGGGCTTAGGTGATTCTCTTGCCTTAGCCTTCCGAGTAGCTGGGACTATAGGTGCCTGCCGCAATGCCCGGCTATTTTTTTGTTGTTGTTGCAGTTTGGCCAGGGCTGGGTTTGAATCCACCATCCTTGGTATATTGGGTTGGCGCCCTACCTGATGAGCCACAGGCGCCGCCTGCCTTTACAGGATTTTAAGCAGAGAAGTGATGTGAACATTTTTTAAAAAGCCACTCTGATCAATTTAAATATCACTAGTAGTGGGACAGCCAGCCATTATGTACCTCTTAGAATATGGAGGATGCAGTATCACTAATGCAATAGTCTTGATGAGTATAATTAAGGTCTTTAGGTCTAGCGTCTAGTTTATAGGAAATAGAGAATTTAACAGAACAAGTAAAGCACATCAAGAGGAAGTCCTCACACAGATCACAGGCTTCCTTTTTCAACAAATCCAGAGCGGGGTGAACGAAGGCAAAGAGGGAACGGAAGAGTCCAAGAGAGCTACGGGATGTAACAGTAAAATTTATGCAACATGTGCATTTTAATTAGATCACAGTTCCAATGAACTATCTGTAAAAGGCATTTTGGGGACAACTGGAAACACTTTAGAATGGAAACAGGGCCTTAGGAATTATTTTAATTGTGTTAGATGTCACAATGGCATTGTGGTTGAAGAGAAGAATGTCCTCATTTTTTAAAGATGGATATTGAAGCAGTTAGAAGTGAAAACTCAGGATGGTTGAAATTTCTTAATGACTTGGTTCTAATGAATAGAACATAGCAAAAGGGAGGGGACGCCACCCACGAGGGTATTAGAAAAGACTGTGACTTCATCTTGCTGTCATTTTCTTTCTTGCTCTTTCCACTTGCTCACACTGATAGAGCAAGTTGCCACATCATAAGCTATGCTATGAAGAGATCTGGAGGCAGAGAACTGAAGGCAGCCTACTGGTCACCAGCCTGCAAGGACCTGAGTCCTGCCAACAGCCATGGGGTGAGCTTCGAAGCAGATCCCTCCTCAGTCAGCTTAGAAATTACTACAATGCTGGCCACCATCTGACTATATTTTGTAAGAGATCTTGAAAGCCTCTTAGACCCCCACCCTGATCCACAGATACTGTGAGATAATAAATGTGTATTGTTTTAAGCTACTAAGTTTTGGGGTGGTTTGGTGTATAACAATAGATAACTAGTACACCATTACATACATTTCCATAATTAATTGAACTGATCTACTATTGAGACATTTATTTTATTTCCAAGACTTTGCTATTACAAATAACACAACAGTACCTATCTATTAGGCCTGTCATATTTTTAGAGAAGTATTCCTAAGGTGCACATAAGAATTCTTGATTTTGAGAATTACCAAATTGTTCATTGTAGAGTTGGAAAACACTTCTGCAAATATTGAGGACTATCAATTTTCCCCTGTTTGATTTTTTAAAAATTTCATTGATGTTTTAATTTACATTTCAATGATTATGAAATAAATTGGGCATTTCTATTTGCTTGTCATTTAAAAAAATTTTTTTTTAAAAAACTGCCTATTTGTGTCTTTTTACCATTTTTTCTTTCATTCTCATGTTTTCCCCCTACCATATTTAAAAATAATTTTTTATTTTGACATGTTCTTATTTTCCTTCAGCAAACAAATTTTTTTAACAGGTTGCTTATATTTGTAAAGGGGAATAATGCCTTCATCTGACAAGTGTGTGGAATTTTTTTCCCAGGTTATAATTTCTTTTTGGACTTTGTTTATGAATTTATGTTTTCATATCTATATCTTTTAATTTTTATGTAGATAAATGGGTAATTTTTCTTTGCAACTTCTAGGTTTTGTGTCATTTCTAAAAAGATGTTCTTACTTAAAGATATCAGTGATGAGAAAAATAATAATGGTGATGATAAAAGGAGGAGGAAGGAGTAGGATGATAAAAATTTACTTCACATATATGCCAGTCACTGTTCTAGGAGCCTTCTGTGTACTAGTTTATTTAATGGTTGTATTACATTTTGTCGATGCCATCATTACCCCAACGAACAAACAGGGAAAGTGAGGCCTACAGAGACGTCAATTTGTCCAGATTTTAGAGGCTGCACTCTCAACCATCAGGCACTCGCAAAGGCTGCTTTTGAGGCTATTCCTCTGTGATTTTATGCCAATGGAGAGTACTTTAGTCTTTGTGACTGCAAAACCAACTTTATTTCTTGGGTGCCAGGGATGATTATGATGCTTTTTTATTACCTTTAGGAAGGCTTTTATTCCATAGAAAAATGAAGCCATAAATGATTTAGCACACACAAGGAGGCAGAAATGGAAATTGTTGCTGAAAACCAGCTCTTATCTGAGCAATGGATTGGGGCTGGAACAGAAGCAGGCCTTTCAGAATTGCTCACATCCTATACCAATTAAGTGTTTGAGGAAGCTGACAATGGCTTCCTGATGTGGAAATTACTTTGAAACATGTAGGTTAGTAGTTAAAGCCATTAATCCCTCTTGGGCTTCAAGAACAACTACAAAGAAAATATTTTGTAATTGCACAAAAAGCTTGGATTTGCCAACCCTGGGGTTGGCCCAAACTGGTCAAGCAATTGCTTTTAACACTTTACTTCCTAAGCAGACTAATACCTGGGGGGAAGATAGAAAACAAATCACACTTCAGAAAGACAACACAGGGCTTCTTAATAGCTGCAGGTCTCTCTGCAGCAGCCAGCCTTTGAGTGAAGAGCTTGACTCTTTGCCTAGACAAAGAGGTTTTATTTTAGTCCAGAGACTGAGGGGATCAAAATGAGCCCAGTGCCTTGCCTGACCTTTCCTTGTTGGACCGCTCCAACAGAAAGCCCAGGACACTGACGTGGCATTTCTAAGTGCTCCTAAGTCATATTGAGAGATGAGCCATAAAGAACAATGTAATAGGAGACAAATCTAACTTACTAACTGGAAAATTACTTTCTCCTAAGTTCTTAGAAACCTGGGGCTCTCAACCAGTGGTATCTAAGCAATCAGGAAATGTTTCGGTCAAAACTAATTGTCTATCTTCCTCTGCCTGCTCAAGGGAAACAAGGCTCTAAATTTTCTCTTCTATGAGGAAGCTTGCTCGTGTGGCAAGAGGTAGTAGATATTAGCTCTAGTCTTGGCACTTCCCTTTAACTAATTTAATGTCCTGGGCACAGATGCTTTGGGTCTTTCTTCCATGGAGTCTTTAAGACTCTGGGCTTGGGAGTCAGCCTGTCAGACTCTCTTTCCCATCAATTTCCTTTTTTTTTAAAAATGAGAATAAAAATAGAAGCTCCTTCAGAGAGCCCTGATGCAGGTTCCATGAGGACACGTGCAAAGCATCTAGCACAGCTTGGCACATTTGGGCTCAGGGTGAGTGGTGCCCTCTGGAGGTGTGCAAGGGGGCAGCTCTGGCCCATCACATAGAGCAGGGGTCCTCAAACTACAGCCCGCAGGCCACATGCGGCCCGCTGAGGACATTTATCCGGCCCGCCGGGTGTTCTTGCCTCCGCTGCCTGTCCTGTTTAGCAGCAGACTCATCCTGCTGCAAAATCTGTTAGCGGAAAAACCATTGGTTGCGTTCCCAAACAAAACATGTGTGGATTCACTGGAAAAGTTGCAAAAGGAGTTCCAATTTAGATTTAAAGAGCTTCATCTCCATGAACAGGACATACAGCTTTTCCATATTTGCTATTGACATTGAAAATGTGGAGGTCAGTCCCTGAAGTCGCTGCTCCGGTGCCACCTCGAGCCGGCAGCTCCGGCAGGCGGGAGCCAGGCGCTGAAGGGCGCGGCGGGGG
>CAUYRH010137679.1:0-10170 GCA_963574655.1 Perodicticus potto
AATGAGAAAATATCATGAATGTTATATTAATCAGGTTGATAAAAATATCTCCGATTGTATGGGAAGCCCGCACACTGTACTCCAAGACTGAATTATTGTACACAGTTATGACTCAATAAAAAATAATTAAAAAAAAAAAAAACAAAGGTTGTTTCTAGAAAATATCTTCTACTAAATGTTTCAGTATCAACTTTTTGTAAATAATGTATAGGGAAATTAGAATATAATAATTTTGTGCAACTTAAATATGAGACCAACTTTTATTCATATTTCCCATTGTTTTCCAATTTGTTTTTGCAGAAACTCATAGTGCTTAAAGTTATGTGGGAGGAGAGTAATTTTTTTTTTCAGTCATACACATATTATACTACACAACTAATAAAAAGTATTCCTTTTTTTCTGACTACTGAAAGTTATAACCTGTATTTCATCTATAATATTAGAAAATATATAATAAAAATTATGACTTCTTCTCCTCACCAAAAGCATGCACACAACATCCTTTGAGGAAGTTTTTCTGAAAGATATTTTAATTTTTCTACATCAGGGTTTTTTAACCCAAATAATGCAAAAAGCCACTCAGAAAATCTAGGTGAGTAAAGTAGGTTACAGCTAGGATGATAAACTGCAAATGGATCTCTTCAAAGTGGGAAAGCATATGTCCTCCAAGTGAATGGGAGTATCACATAGATGCTTCCAATTATAGGTAATCAAAATCTGACTCAAATGACCTAAGGAATGCATTTCATGTGATAGTAAGTCTAGCTAGAGAATTAGCATCAGTGTTAGTGTCGTCAAGGCTCAGTTCACTTTTTCCCAGTGAGCTCCTGTCAGCTCTTTGTCGGTACTGTGGCTTCCTTCATGATAATGGCTAGCTCCTTTTTATGCCCAGAAGAGACAGAGAGTCAGTGCCTTTATGGCTTGAATGCAAGTTTGTTTTCTTCTTTGACTTGGTTCACTGCAAGCCACATGCCCATTTTCTGGCTAAAGCATTGTTGTGTGTCTTAGTACCTTTGACTGCTGTAACAAAATACAATAGACTGAATAGCTATGAACAACAGAGATTGATTTCTTACAGTTCTAGAGGATGGAAAGTCCAAGATTAAGACACCAGAAGATTCAGTGTGTCGAATGAGCCCACTTACTCATAGAAGATGCCCTCTAGTTTTGTCTTCTCATTGCAGAAGGGGAGAGAAGCAGGCAGGATCTTCTTGTATAAACACACTATTCCTGTTCATAAGGACTCTGACGTTGGGACCTTACCTCAAAGTCTCCGCTTCCTAATACCATTAGTTTGGGACTTAGGATTTTTACATATAAATTTGGGGGTACACAAACATATAGAACATGGCACCAGGTAAATATTATTTGTCCACAGGTTTTAACTGAGTTTTCTGAATAAGTTACGCTCAAGATACATCTGATTATCTTGATTGATGAAAGCTAAGTTAGAGCCTGCTTCTAGACATGGCTAAAGGGTCATTGCTTCTTGAGTCCCATAAATTTCATAGGCAATTTAAAGTGAAATTCAGTTGGAGATAAATGATATAAGTATATGTTGGTGACCAATGAATAGTGTCTACAAACAGGGTATTGACATTCTATTATTAGGAATTCCAACTCAAGCTTGTCAAAACTTTTATATATTATAGAGTAAAGCTGACAATCTCTTTCATTATGTTAAATTTCTCAAAAAGAGAAATAAATCAAAGTTGAATTATTGTGCAGGAAAAACAAAATTGACTTCAGTACTAATTCAACATTTGGAGTAACTGGTTTGCAACTTCTATTCCAGCTGCTAGATTTACTTACAGTAACTTTCATACCCACTTCTGGAAGATCAGAGCAAGTTAGAGATCATGGTTATAAATGGGAGAGAAATATTGGATACATGTATATATAGCTCACATTAAACTTTTTATATATTAGTGTGGGGGAAATGGGGGCAATATTTTGGAGGGATGGAAAAAGAAGAACAAGAGAAATAGATTCAATAGTTTGAAGTCTTTTCCATACCACCAAGCAAATAAGTCAATGCAAAAGTATAAAATAGAATAGTTGAACAAGAGAATAAACATAATTACATGGAATAGAAAAAAATTAAAGTCGAAGACAAATAATGGAGATTATATGCAAGAAATTATATACAAACAAATATAAAACAAAGGCCTCTTTAAGTAGTTAAAATGACACATATTTATCTTTTTAAAAGTTGAATAAAAAAATAAAATAAAAATCAAATAATGATCTTGCCTATACAGTTTGTCAGCAATCAAACATTTCTACCAGATATATATTTGTGTATATTTTGCACATGTTATTATAAATGACTATGAATAGAAATCAAATTATGTGTAATATTTTTAAGCTTTAGCATCAATGGCTTATAAAATATTTTCCAAATGTTTTGTTATGGTACAAATATTCCAGAATATTATATTGCTTTAATTTGACTATGTCTGTTAATTTAGATATAGCATAAATATATGTAATATGCTTATATTTAAATATATTTATGTTATATAACTTTTAATGTACATCCTTGCTAAAGACTTCATTCATTATCTTACACTGTTTTATTATTTTACATGTGTAGAAGTTGAAGTATTAGAAAAAAGTGAGGTAGGGTGTTTTAACATTTTTGGTAATATTGCCAATTCTTCAAGGAATAAATATCTAATAGTTATATATATCAATAGAGTGATGTGATGTTTGGATATAGAGATACAGCGCATATTAATCAAATCAAGGTAACCAGGTATTGTGAATGCATAAGTAAAAATACAAATGAAATAAATATAAATCTATATGCAAATCATCATTGTACTATACCCTGAAATCATGTTGTGATTTCACTTTTAATCATGTCTAATTGACACATATTTAAGTAACTTTATATTTCAATTAGCAGGTATTTGCTATGTTATGTATGAGGTTAGATTTCTCCATATGCTTATTGGATAATTATATTTTGTGTTATTTTCCACTTTGTGTCTTTTATCCATTTTTCTAATGGATAATACATATTTTAATTTTTAACATTTCATAAATGTATGTCAAAGTTCTGAGTTATTGCAGCAAATACAGATCCAGAGGCTAAAATGAAATTATGCTTAGTACCCAGTATTGCCAAAAATATGGCACATCTTCAATTCTCATACCTTATTGGTGGAAATGAAAAAGGAAACCCCTACTTTGGGAAACAGTTGGATTTCTAATGTTAAACCTAGTCTATAACATGGCCATTTCACCCTTGAGTTTACCTAGTTCATGCAGGACAAATCTAATGTAAATCACAACTCTAGATGCCTGCCTATCGAATGCTGGATTTGACTTCTAACAAGGCAAAAGGGAAGTGGGAGTTGATGTAGATATCCTAATCTTGATTTCAGCCTGGGTTATGTAAATATATGTATTTGTCACAATGCATCAAAATGTACCTTAAATTCTATGCATTGTATTATATAATTTTAATATAAATTGTAAAATGTAAAGTATAAATGTTACCAATTCAAATTAAATTTTACAAAGCAGAAAGAACTAATCACCAGGAACATCTGAAAAATACAGGGGAAGGGAAGATTCTTTGTGATTAATTCTTTGTGATTATTTTTCAGACAGTTTTACAGTACTTCAGTACATTTACGGTTAAAATGTCTTAATTGTTGCTTGATAGAGAGGCACCAAGAAAATGATTTTTTTAAAGAAAAATGCTTAAATAAAGGATTGTAAGCATACCTCATTTAATCCATATTTTAAAATAAATTTAAAAATTTATTTTACCTGAAAATTTATAATTAACAAACTATAACCTTGAAAAGCAGCATCTCAGTCTCATTTGAAATAATAATACATTTTATGAATTTTAATTATTTTGCCTTTTATTAGATCAACTGCAACTATCACACTAAACATTAAAAATGAGAACTGTTCGGTGAATTGAAATGGGTGAGCACCTGAAAGATTACCCAGAGTGAAGGTATGATAAGTCTGGAAATGGATTAGAATGGAACTGGTGATAGTTTTTGAAAAAGTGATCTGCAAAAGTACATGGAAGAAACAGCTAAAAGCACACCAGCGCTACAGGGATTAATTTTCCAAGGGCTATAAATTGCACATATTTCTCATTTACATTGTTAGGAACACATCACTATAGGTGCTAGGCTGGGATTTCACATATACCTGAATTTAATTAGCACTTATTTTAAGTAAGACGACACAGTCATTTAACAGAGAGGGGGCTGTATAAAATAGACACATTCTACTGGGGGGAGATAGTTACATCCAACACAAGTTATGTCTGTCATTTTGAATAGAATGTATAGAAATCTTTTTCAAAATGTATCTGATATATGATTTATATCTGACACCCCAGATAAGATGAATGATCTTGTAATCTTTTCAAACTAGAATACTCATTTTTATCTAAATATTGTTTATACTTTGTTCTTTAGAGTGAGTAAGTGTCAACCACCCTCCTTCTTTTGATAGTCCTCCTCTTAATGACAGCTTGTAAATTCATCAGCCAAATAGGATCCACTTGCTTCCTGATTTTTTTTACATTATATCTTTTATCAGTGTTTTATAAATCATTGGTGACTTAAATTAAAAAATAAATATATTCCTTTACTCAGTGTAATAAAACCAGAAACAAAATAATTGTTGTAACATATTAAAATTTCTATTTTATATTTATTTCTTATCTTCCTTCAAAGATTCCTCTGGAGTTCCTCAGGTAATGTGTTGAAAATTTTGTGCATCCATGTTAGCCTAAATCTAGGAACAAAATATTCAATTTATTGTTTTCAATTAAAAAGTTATATTTATATTTTATACATTAGCATATATGTCTCTAACACTTTTCGCTGTGGCCCATCTATAGATGCATCAATTTCTCATTAAAAGAAATTTAGGTAGTTTACACATAAATCCATGCAATAAAATATCCCTGTAGAATAATTTACCTGAGTTAGAAAGAAACTTAGTGAACAAAGTAAAAAGAAGCATTGATTGTAGAATTTATTATAAAATACAAAGACTTTGATTTTGGAAACTGCCAATATACAGGATTAAAATCACATTTAAGGGACCAATTTTTGGTTCTTTGCAAAATGAATTAATTAGAGGCCAATGTCATGTTTTCTCTTTTGCTTTCCTTTTGTTTCTTGATTTCCACCTCCTTCCCTCCCTTTCTTTCTCCCTCTTTTTTCTCCACTTATAACCGTGCCTCATTTCCTCGCTCTCTTCTTCTTCTCTCTCTATACACACACACATACACACATTTCTTTTTTTGATACAGTTTAGTTTTTCTTTTAGGATCAGCAGTGTGTTATTTCATCGATGCTCTTATATTTGCATAATAAATAAATTCTACATAATAAATATATGCACAATAAACATATAAGTATATAAAAAGTATATATTGCATCTAAATATTAGGAGAGTCAAACTGCAATTTCATTTTCAAAATAAATTTTGAAATATATTATTTGCACAAATGATTTCAGGGTTCTTAAAGATATAAAAGAAAGCTAACATTCATTTAAGTAACTACTTTAAAAATACAGTAGTTGTAAAGACCATTCAAATCATTTAGGGGAGTAACATTAGGAAAGAAAGTCAAGTATGTAAGTATCCACATGGAAAACTTTTTTTAAATTCACATGAATAATAATTATTTACTGTCATAAATATACAAACATTTTGTAATAGTTTTATCATCGTATATACAATTATTTTGGTGTGGAAAACTCAATTTATTAACTTTTATTGTGTCAAAAGTGTCTATTTTCACCTTCAATATACTTTTTCCTATTTTTGTTCTTCCTTAATTCTCAAGGTCACCAATCAGAATGCTCCATATTTGTCACGATGTATATTTTAAAAATGCATACTTTCAATTTTTGTTATATTTAGAAATGTAGAATAAGTAGCATTTTCCAGGAATCATCGACACAAAAGTAATAGCAAATTTCATCATGGCTTCATTTATTAGAGGAAATAACAGGAAAAAATACATATTTGGAAAAGCAAAATTAATCAAGAGAACTATCTTTTTGCATGTCACATCATTAATTAAATAATGTATAGGTCCAGCAATTGCTACAATGTGTTAAAATAGGTTTATTTTATCTAAGTATAGTCTAAAATTGGTAATTTTGTGGAAAAAAGTTTCAAGGACGTAGAAGTCTGTAGGCTTATCAAAATAAGCAAGATTTTACTTTTAATATTATGTGCTTGTTTCAGATGATTTTTCATATTCTGTTACCAAATAGCTATAAGAAGGTTACTGATCCATATTTATGTTAGCTGACTCAACAGTGAAAATATGCCAACAATAAATTGAATAAGGAATAGCAACTTGTCATGATAGTTAAACATTTTCTTAACCTATATTTGGAAGCAATTATATCCAGTACTAGCTATAATTTCTTCTCGATCTCTAAAACACCCCTGTTAAAACAAAACATTTAAAGATATCTTCTTATATAAATGGAAGAAAAGTAAATATAGTTGTACCTTTTAGCAAAGAATTGTGCCAACGTAAGCAGTTTTCTACAAAGATGTGTTTGTGTTCAGTTTATTTCTTAATCTCTAGAGAGTAGTTGTAGAAGAATTTACTTTGAAATTATTCTCTAAGGGTAAATTTACTTCTTGTCTTCTACTTGGACAAAATTGCTGTCAGGTGAAAAAGGCCACCTCACGTCACTGCCTGCTTATGTTAACACCTTTAAATTGGGCACTTTTTGAGATGAGTAAAAGAAAGAATTTCAGGAGCCAAAGAATAAGGTGCTTTTATTTCATTTTTTTCTGTGAATAAATATCCTAGTAATGAGCTATAAGAAAGAAAAATAAAATTGTTAGGAAATTAGGCAAGTTTTAGTAAATTCTAGAAAAATATGGGAAACTATAGTTATTTTTCTGCAAAATTTTCAATACTTCCTCTTCATTATAAGTTTTAGAACTTTTGTGCTTGCTTTATTTGAAACTTAGGTTTTGAAAACTTTGATATATAGTATTGTAAATAATAAGTCAATCTCAGAAAGTCATTATGATCACTTAGAAAGAGATGTTCCCCTCTCCAATAGATAAAACCACTCAGAAACTTAATCATGACGGCTAAATTTCACAGTCTGCATTCATACAGAAAATTAAAATCTTGTAATTCATGGTGGGTTCCTTTCCTCTACCAGTTTGTGATATGAGGAGCCATATTAAAATTCTCCTCAAATAGGGCTAAAGATACTCTGTTTTTCATGTCAAACATAGCCTGTTATTCTTATTTCATCATTTTTCATGTCGAAATTTCCTTATTGTGTAAGAGAATGAGCTACAGCAAATACAGCCAAGGTCTGAGCTCAGAGAACTTTACAGTCAAACTGTCATACAGGGATGTACAGCAATACAAATCAAGAATGATGAGTGCACCACCTGAGAGAAATCTCAAAGAGCCGCTGATGAATAAGGCAGAAAAGGAGGGCGAAGGTGATCTTTAAGGTGACTTTTGCTGAACTATTGAGAATGCATAAGATTTCACCAAGTGTAGAGAATGAACATTCTGTAGAAGAGCCACAGGATCTAATGTGTTCAGTAGTGCATAGCGTATATTATTTAGCTGAGAAATATCTACTGACTGCGTGTTAGTCATCAAGGAATGGGCAAAGTTCCTCCATTTCAAATTAATGACACTTGTTCCTTAAAATCTTATAGTCAAGTGAGGGACTGTGGAAAACTACTTATTCAAGACAAGAAGGTTTCATACAAACCTGTTGGAGGTGGGCATATAAGGCTCTTTGAAAAGACGTCTAATCAAGTCTCAGTTAATGACACGAGGTTTTATAAAAGAGAAGTCACATCCACTGCACATCAAATGAATTCAAAATTAATAAAGATTTAGAACATACTAAAGGTAAGCATTGCATGATAGAAGTCTGTTTAAAGACATAAGTATTTTGACAACAGAACAGCTTTGAGTAACTAAAGTCAATATATAAAAGCTGTTGTTGTAGTGATAGGAAGTCATCATGGAACGACTCAGAATACCCTACGGCAATAGCAAGTGGAAAACGTACTGGGACACGGCAAACCTAAGTATAGAGTACAGTGAGCCAGTTATAAGATGTATTTCTGGGCTTATCATGCAAATAAACTTTTCATTGCTTATGGGATTGAAAGGTTAAAAATGTTTAAAAATAACCTTTCCATGCACATATAAATACAGTGCTTCTAATCCAGGTATTTAAGAATATTTGTTCATTATAAAAATATTTATTGACCAGCTACTATGTGTCCAGTTCTGTGGTCAATATTAGGTTACAATAAATAACATTTTTTTTTCTTTTTTCCCCTTACTAAAGGCTTTACTAACACATGGGAAAAATGACTAAATAGGAAAGAACAGCTTAACTCAGTAATTAAAACTTGTCTTTAGGCATGCAGAAAGCTTAATGTAAAGAATATTTTTATTTGTATCGGTAGAACAAGTTAGTCAAAAAAGTGTAGGGGGGTGGACTAAGAAAAAAGACATTCCTGAATGTAGGAGGGACTATTCTGTGCAAAGGAAGAGAAGCAAAGAAAGTGTGTAACTTCCAAAGAACTGTAAGATGTATAACATGTCTGGAAAAAAAGATGAAGAAGAAGACTTAAAAGGAACAAATGAAACTAGAACATAACGAAAGAGATTTAATAACCCTTATGACTTCTGAAAAAGAGATTGAGCTTTATTCTGAGGAAAACCAGAAACTTTTTAGTGCTGAGAAATAGGAAAAGCACTTGTCATCAAGTGCTGCGAAAGGCACTTTTCTGCAGTGTGCATAGGTGCTATTAATACAGAGAGGAAACAGTGCTGTAAACTAATGTACTAATGAAGAAGGAAAAAGATGGTGGTCTGGACTAGGGTAATGAAATTTGGGATATGAATTTATCAGAAAATTGAAGATATTGTCATTTGCTCAGCTGTTTAAAAGAAAGATGAATCTAAAGTATAAGTAGGTTTAGGACAACTGCATGAAATTGTGACACTATCTGAATACATGATATTTGGGGAAGAAAAATGACACCTTTAGTTTGTGTGTTGAGAAAAATTATTTGCAAGAAGAAAACAGAAATATAATAATTTTCAGGAATGAAGTGATATCTTGCAATGGTATTTTAGAATATTACCTCATGAAAATGAAAAGATTTTCATCTTTTTCATTAATCCAAATAAGAAGTTTTACAATTTTGGATCAAAAGGGCATAGTTAGCAGTGGAATAGTTGACTATAGATATGAAGTGTGACAATAGTGTGTGAAGTTGCACAGTTTTGCAACGGGTTAACTGTGAGCCTTAAGAGAAATGAGTGGAGACTAAGCAAATTGATGAAATCAGAGCAGAAACAGGAGATGAGGTGCTCTCATTTGGCCCTGATAGGTTTTAGATACCCATAGGGCAGGAGGTTGTACAAAATGTAATTGCCAAAGAGATGCCTAGGTTAGAGATTTATTGTGTTTAATAGTTACTATAATCTTAGGGGAAAATCAAGTTAGTCAAAGAGAATGCATTGTTTGATGGTCAAGAGTATGTTTATTGCAGCTCAATTTACTACTGCCAAGTCCAGAAAGCAACCTAAATGCCCATCAACCCATGAATGGATTAACAGACTGTGATGTATGCATACCATGGGGTACTCTTCAGCCGTAAGAAAAGATGGAGACTGTTGCAGCCCATCTAGCTGTCAGGACCCCTATGGCCTGGTCTCAGTAGCTGCAGGAAGGAACCAGGCATGACACGGATTTGAAGTACAAGCTTACAGGAGGCAGGCTAACCTTAGTTGCAGGGTAGCCCCGAGCCCCCTCCGCAACGGCTATTTAAGGTTATACACAACAGGTATAGAGAGTTAAGGTAATTGACATAAACAGGTGTGGAGAGTTGAGGTAATTACATTGAGTGCTGCCTATGTAAGGATTGCCACGTGCTCTCCTCACGTGTTCTTTCCCAACAACCCTCATGAAGAACTACTAAGCATCAATGTTTGACACATGCTTACTAGTGAGTGACCGACCTTATCTCATTCTGGAATACTGAGTTACTTGGGGGATTGCCCCCAAGTCAGGAAACGTCTGTAGGCTTGCCAGGAGACTGTCCTGTTCTCAGTGTTTCCTTTTAATGTGATAAGAATCAGTAACTGTC
>CAUYRH010137683.1:0-44859 GCA_963574655.1 Perodicticus potto
ACTGTATTCATTCGTTTCCTGGCCAAGGAACCCATACACCTATATATACTCTGAGGCGAAAGGCCTAAAGGAGGAGACAGGGAAAGACCGGGAGAGGAACGGAGAGAGCTTCTCTCTCCCCACTTGAATTCTCTCCCTCTAGTAGGAGCTTTAGTGTTTTCTGTATTCTTTTCTGTAAATAAATTCTGTCTTACCACTGGGGGGTCAGGGGGGGAAATAATGTAATGAAGAATAATAAAATACATGTATTTTAAAAAAAATTATCTATGTTTTTATTTTTTTAATTTAATATGCATATCAACCTCACATTATGAAAATCTCAAAGATTCTAAACTCTTTAAGCATCATATGTATTATTAGAGCTAAATTATTTCCCATAGGAACACATTTCTCTATTTATAATAGAAATGAATGAGAGGCTGCAGTCTAACATAGACATATTCAGATTTCACTTTTTTTTAGTAACACCTTTACCAGCATGCATTTAATCTAGAGCAAGAAGCAATTAAGTCACTGAGGTGTCAAGTGACAGCTCCTAAATATTAAATTAAGTTGATGCCAATCCAGAAGAGTTTTTACCAGTGTGTATACAAATAATAAGAACAATGTTTTGAGTTTTCATAAGGCTAAATACATTCAGTTATACAAGCATATAAATTAAAAACTAATTATATTCCGTTTACTCTGAGGTTAAATTGCTGACTTTTTAAAAATATCCTGACTCAGGCTTATGAAAGACTCCAAAATTACTTGGAAATTTTAAAGATCTGAGGAATAAAAAATTGTGGGAACAAAACAAAGGGCAAGCACAATAGACAGTGTTAGGGAGAGAGTTCGGCTTCCTGCTGTCCTAGAGAGCATGGTCCAGGCAGGCCCTATCTTGGTGCTGCCCCACCATGATATTATCCTGAGAGATTGCCTACACTTGGGGAAGAGGGACACCCTACCAATTACCAATTAGAAATTAGTGTGCCAGCTACAAGAGGATACAGAGGACTCTCTAGCCCATGGGCCAAGTAGCATAAATATTACACTGCAGAGTGTGGAAGGTGACCTAGGACAATCCAAGGCTAATTATCATGTCATTAGCATAAATCTACATTATGGTCCCCAGCCCCCCTCCACAGGCTTTCGGAGAGAGTAATGAGAGGTCCACATAGTTCCAAGGTGACCTCTGAACCACAAGAAGGGTCTAATCCAGAAAGAATAAAACAGAATCCCAGACCACGTCCAAGGCCTTTTCTTGTCATGACTATGGGGGCCCATTCATTGTCCATGGTAAATGTATCTTTCTCTGTAAACCTGTACCTCGCTCTTATTCTGTAAACCTTTCTCCTTTTCAATAAATTTTGTTTCATGCTTGCCTTACTTTGGGGTGTCTGGACATTCTTTGGCCAAGGGTACCCCAAGAACTAAGGATACAGACCTTACAAAAAAAGGGCAATGGTTTGGTAGTCAAACAAGACTAGGTTCAAATTCTAACTTTATTCCTTACTCTTCAATGATTTTGTAACGACTTTGATCCTTTTTTTATCACCTAAATCTAGTGTGTTAGTGACTACCTTGGAGTTTTCATAAGAATTAGGTGAAATTGTATGTCACAGACTCTTAACATGAACCTGTCATTGTATCTGCTTAATCAAACAAGGCTGTTATCGCTGGAGTGTTGGTTGGGCGAAAGTAAGAGTAGCGAACACAGTAGTATAAACAGTCATGCCATTTTTACTATTGTTGTGGAAAAAAGGCAAAACTTTTTATTGCTAGTCACTTGCAGAATTCCAGAAACAAAACCTGCATATAACATACTTTGTCGATAATGCACTTCTCTTTGTTAGTTAACGCTACGGCCAATCAGCACTGCACACATGAATGCATCATGACTTCTGATTAACTCTTTCCAAATTAAGTTCAACTCCTATCAGGAGATTAAGCTAACTCATATGTGATTAAGCTAAAACATATGCAAGGTCGGTTTCTGTTCTCAGTGCAGTTTCAAACTGTTAAACCCACACCAGCTGTTTTTATAAACCAGTAATTCTAATCATCCAGTATCACTCCTCAAGGCACATTAGATTATAGGAGGAATGTGATCAACCAACACAAATTTTGGATTTTCAGCAGATTCATTTCAATTTCTAATAAAACTCAATCCCAGCATTTTCCCTGACTACTCTTGAGTGAAGAGACATAAAGAAAATTGAACTCAGAGAGTATAACAGAGGAAGGCTGTATGCTGAGGACCCTAAGCCATCTCCTTTTGTTTCTAGTTAAATACAACAACACTCCTCAAAATGTTTGTCCTGTTATCTTTCTAAGTTAAATAACTTTAAAAAACCACCTACACCTAAATTCAAAATATCAACATGATGAAAGATCCAGGAAATACCTTGCAACTAATAAACTCCTTCAGATTACTTAGGAAGAAAATAAAATTTATTTAAATGGAAAAGGAAACAATAATACATACAGTATTATAAGACTTTATTTAAACATAATAACCATAAAACTTAAATAACACTCACTATACTGTAAACATTGTTTGTGAAGAGCTTGGGGTATGTTAATCCATGTAAAGAACACAGTAAATGCAAGAGATAGGCGATATCACTATAATACACTTCAAAAGAGAAAACTGAAGCAAAGGAAGTTAGGTATCTTGAGATGATATGGGGCAAAGTCAAGATTCAAATCTAAGTTTGCCCCCTTCACTGTTCACTCTTATTGCTTATTTTATAATGATTTGAAAATGATAAAAATAGAGAATGTGGGCGGTGCCTGTGGCTCAGCAAGTAGGGCACTGGCCCCATATGCCAAAGGTGGCGGGTTCAAATCCAGCCTCGGCCGAACTGCAAAACAGAAAAATAGCCGGGCGTTGTGGCGGGTGCCTGTAGTCCCAGCTACTCTGGAGGCTGAGCAAGAGAATCGCCTAAGCCCAGGAGTTGGAGGTTGCTGTGAGCTGTGTGATGCCACAGCACCTACCGAGGGTGATAAAGTAAGAGTCTGTCTCTACAAGAAAGAAAAAAAAAAAATAGAGAATGCCACTCAGAGAGGATTTTAATATAAAAGTTATCCAAATGATTACAAGTCTCATTTTTTGTATATTGACAAAGTAGCTAAAAATATCACAAGGCTATGAGTCTCACCAGCAGATTTTGCCAATAAAAGCACTCCTTTATAATTTGAATCCATCTTCTTAAAATTTCAACTTTTTTTCTCATTCCTTCTCTTCCTTTCACTCTCTTCTTTCCTGTCTTTTTAAAACGGGGTCTTTCGACTCGGCGCCTGTGGCTCAACAGGCTAAGGCTCCAGCCACGTACACCTGAGCTGGCAGGTTCGAATCCAGCCCGGGCCCACCAAACAAAAATGCTGGCTGCCACCAAAAAATAGCTGGGCGTTGTGGCGGGTGCCTGTAGTCCCAGCCACTTGGGAGGCCGAGGCAGGAGACTCACTCGCTTGAGCCCAGGAATGGGAGGTTGCTGTGAGCTGTGATGCCACAGCACTCTAACCAGGTTGACAGTTTGAGGCTCTGTCTCAAAAAAAAAAGCAGGGGGGTCTTTCAAATTTCTTCTGTATTCTTACTCTTAATTAACTTTTTGCATTTGCTGATTTTCAATTATTATTGATATATTTGTTATGCTATTTTCTTCTGGAAATATGATTTTCCTTTTTTTCTGTTTTGAGACAGAGTTTTACTTTCTCATCCTCTGTAGAGTGCCTAGTTTCATAGCTCACAGCAAACTCAAATTCTTGGGCTCAAGCAATCCTCTTGCCTCAACCTCCTGAGTGGCTAGGACTATAGGTGCCCACCACAACACCGAGATAATTTTTAGAGACAGGTTCTCACTCTTGCTCACTCCTAAATTCAAGCAATCCACCTGCCTTGGCCTCCCAGAGTGTTAGGATTACAGGTGCGAGCCACCATGCCCAGCCTTGAAAATTTTATCATTTGACTCAGTTTATTATCCCTCCCTCTTAATAACTGTTTAGGTCACAGAAAAAGTACAGATATTGAAAGGAGAAAGGATGAAAGTATCCTCCTTTCTCCTTAATTAATTTGCTGCTTAATCACTTCTCTTCTAGACTTAGAATTACTCCAATCCTAACTCCATCCCAAGTAATGCTTCAAATTAGAGCTTCATCTAGATTTTAAAGTGCAATATAGGAAAAAAGAAATATGTTCCCCATTACATTGTTACCTACAACTGCGGCCAGAATATTTGAAAATATTTGGCTAATATATGTATCTGACTCAGGTTAAAAAATATTCTGATTAAATATATAAAATATTCAAGGGAAAATGAATGAAAGGAAGTTTTCAATCCAAAATAAGGAGCCATATCTCTATTATGTAGATCACTTGAGGATGGACGTGACTAAGTGAGGAAATGCCAGATATTCCTTCATAATACAAAGTGACAATGTGCAAAAGCTTGGACTGATTTTCATCTGTTAAATTCAATGTTGCACATAATGGTCTTTCCAGGTAAATCAGCAGAGGGGCCTAAAATTGCATAAATTTGGTCATCAAGTTGTAAATGTGCCAGAGTAGCTGTTTTTTAGGTATCTGAGTTGACCCAAAAGCTGAATGCTCGCTTGTGTTAGTAAGTAATAAAATACTTATGACAGGACTTCATTCTGGCCAGGTGCCAAACTAATGATCTATTACCTGATATCATCCAGGAGTTCTCTTTGAGTAGTTCTGATGCAAGCAGGTAAAATATTTAATCCTTTCCCCCAATACATTAATCTGTAATCAGGCTAGATAAGAGTAAAACTGATAGTAATAACCTCAATTTTAAAGCAAATTACCATGTAAGTTCACAGACGTAAGTCTTAAGGCATCGCTAGTGTCCATGGGGGACACTGATTCTGTCATTTCTTATACTGGAAAGCAACCTGTGGAGGGGAGAAAACAAAACAATAAGGTTAATGAATTCATTAATATGATCATGGACAGAAGAAGAAAACAAGTTTTAGGTTGTGTTCTACCTTTATTATAGAAAAAAATGATTCATGATTTCATAATTGGCATTGAGGGAAGCAGGAAGAGCTTTGAATCATGTGGCTTATTATATTGCTTTTTCAATCTTCATGCCTCTAGGTAGCTGTTTCTTGTTATATCATCCTGAATACCTACTATGTTTGACCATTATAAAATCAAAGTTGAAAAAAAACTGGTATAACTAGAAATTATGAGATGGATAAGTATTTGTTACAAATATCAGTCATGCCAAAGGAAGAAATTCTAAAGAGATCCAAACAGGCCTGTTTATTCATTTGCTTATTGCATATTACTGAACAAAAAAGAGCACTATCTTTTTCTAAATTTAATAAATTTAGAGGAAAACATGAGAACTGGATGTGTACTGTAAGTTACATCATTAAACTTCTAAAACTAGACATCAATGGAGTATCTGTGGTCCTTAGATTAGACTGAATAACCCTGAACCATCCATCAATAAGATTTTTCTGTTACTGTGTCAGTCCCAGCTCCTTGTGGACTATATGAAGGGCCTGTGCCTCAAGCATGATCACATCATCCTGAATTTAGAATCCTAGTTTATTTTAAATACTACATATTTTATATTGCTTCTGTTATGCAAATACTACTTGGTTGCTTACCCTTTAATTTATTTTTTAAACCCTTAAATAGGTATTAATTTAATCCTAAGCGCCTAGCAACATTACACAATACTACATAACTCCACTTGCAAGTAATCCTGAAATGACTCAGTTGAACTGCTTACTTAAATAATAAAAGCAGATTAATAGGCATTTTAAGAGGTTGATAAAAAGATAACAACCTCACAAAAGGACACCAATGTAACTACCACTTAACTACATGATGTCTAAGGATAAGGATGGAAGATAAAATTTAAATTTGACTTTCCTTTGCTTTTGTGAATTTGTGTCATTTTCAAGACACTTTTTATCTTCACAAATTTTCTTTTAGAATGGTAGTAAGATAAGAGTGCATATTATCTAAGAAAATAAGTAAATCCTAGTTAGCCACCTTTGAAATTAGTTGAAATATGTCATTTACCTTGAAAGTTAAATTTAATTTAATAAATATTTATGAGGCACCTCTGCAGACACATGGTGTGGAGGTGACTATAGAAGATGGCTTATGAGAGAAAAAGGAGCAACAAAGTCACTCTTTAAAAACAATAGAAAATCTTGTACATTCATGATTATGTCTCGGGATTTGATCTTTGGTTGCAATTTAATTCATTATACCAGCTTTCATCGTGTGCCTCCTCTTCTTCAGACACAATGCTGGGCCCTGGACCTACGATGGTGAATGGAATCAGGAATGGTGAACTACACAAGAAAATTTAGGTCAGCGCTTAATAGAAAAATGACATAAGAAACATTTAAAAGTAAACATAAGAGAGTTGGATTCAGGAAAGAAGAAATATCTGGTTGGGGGATCAGCCTTTCTCAGAGAAGGAAGCATTTAAATTGGGACTTGAAAGATGGTTAAGATCTCAACAGACAATTAGAGAGAGACATACTTTCTCAGGAAAGAGTTATAATTAACAGTTATATGCAGAGGCAGAGGAGGCAAGCAACCAGGTGCAGGGGGAATTTTCTAGCTATGGTATTATGGGATATAGGCCTCTACTAACCCTGGTATCCCTCAGTTGAGATTACAGGTTGAGTGATTTCTATGCAGTAATTAGAGAATTCGAGACGGTCCTTTATTTCTTCTTGGTAATTTATTGCCTCAGTTAATTTTTTCATCTTCACAAACATATTAGCAGGGACCAATTCCATTCTTGCCCAGCTCCAATCCATTTTCTAGGCAGTAGCAACCAGAGATCTTTTCTAAATGCAAATGTAAACATCTCACTGTTCTTCTTAAAATCTATCAACCTTTCCTTATTTTGTAGCTCCTGGAATAAAATATAACCAAAAGGGGGGGGGTTTCATCTGACTTAGAGCCTCAGAGAAAGTTCTTCCCTCTACCTAAAAAAAACTTCTACTATATTTGCCTCACTTGTTATTCATATATACAATTTACCATCAGCAGTGTCAGCTAAATGTCAATTTCTCAATATGTCTTTCCTGATGTATCTAATCCAAATGAGATTTCCTTTTTCTTTTCTCTCATGAGACCCTATTCTTTCCTTCCACTACTTACCACAATCTGGAATTGTATATTCACTTCCCTATTTACTCACATGGTAACTCACTACTGGTTCCCACCTCTGCTGCCAGCAAGACTAGGAGCTGTGTTAGAGAACTCCTGTTCTATTCACCACTGGAGAACCAGTGTCTAACACAGTGTCTGTTGGAGAGGTGGCACACAGCAAACATTAGCAGACTGTGTTAATTTAAAACTGAAATTAGCATCCTGAAACAGAATCATGATTCTTTTTAAAGAGAGGCTTATGATGATTGTTGTCATTAAAATTTAATTCAGGATTATAACTTTACAATTAAGAGGAGAAAATTTTTTTATATCAGCATCATCACCCAACCATTTAATTTCTTAAGGAGATATCAATGTAAGAATCTTCCTACTGGCCACTTGTATGGCTATGCTAGGACTTGGAAGAATTTACAACCTCTTCATTTTTCTACATGGTACGTTTTCCTTCATTCCTTTTAAAGAGAGAAGACCAAAATGCCACCACAATACTTGGTTTTAAAATTTTCAGATCAATATGAGGATATGTAGGATTAGATTGCAGTTGAGTCCTTCACCTAAGAAGAGTACATATGCCCTACATTGTACCCTTCAGTTGGGAAAAGATGTTTCTTGATTAACAAATTTTCTATCAAAGTAAATCTTACTTGCGGATTTAATTAATGATGACACTTTTTAGATAGTTGGCTTTACTTCCCCAGGAATCCAGACATCCTGTAGGAAGTCTTTATAGTCATAACAGTACATTTCCTTCCTCATTCCAGGAAAGCTATAAAAAAATAAACACCCATGTACAAGACAAACAAACAAGCAAAAAGCCAACTATAGCATTATAAAAGCTGACCTTTCCCTTGGTGCCTAGACTTAACAACCACAGAATACGGCTACAGCCATAGAGGCCACCATGGGATAAAGATGAAAGTAGAGTGGGTGGGGTAAATGCTAAAATTCTATTTCAAGCAGTCCCAAGTGATACTGAATTACGGAAACTGAAAAGCTGGACAGGAAGATAGCTAGAAATCACATAGTATGGTAGGCTGAATTATCCAAAAATGTCAGCAAAAATATCCCCTAGCTCACATTTTTATTTATAACATGACCTTTGAGCCAATGAAAAGGTGGAGGTCTATGACTCAGCCCCTGAAATGTGGGTGGGCTTATGACTCACTTGGACCCAGTAGAAGCTGCCTTCACAGGCTAAGTCAGAAAGGGCCGCCCATGTAACTTAGCTGGAATACTTGTGCTTAGAGTCCTGAGTCTTTGTGTATCCTGAGGCTACCATGCTATCAGTAAGCCAAGAAATGTGGTAAGGCCAAGTATAGGCTCCCTGTTTGGCAGTCTTAGTTTTTGAGTCTTCCCTGCCCAAGAATCAGATATTTGAATGAAACAGATATAGCTTGATTTAGTAAATCTCAATCAATAAATATTGCTAAAAATACATGTACAAAGAAACATTTTAAAGTGTAAGTTTAAGGAGTACAACAGAGAAATTGGCAAGACCAGAGAAATGATTTCTGTTTAGCTATTTCATTAGCTTTGGATGCATGATTCTTACATTTCTCAGTTTACTAAACCTACAAATCAGATTTACCAATTGATTCTTATTCTTACATCTCTTCCTAGTACATTGAGAGAATGAAAAACTATTCATCTAGTCCTAGAAGTAATGGTTCAGCATCACTGTGGTGAAGAGATATTTCTAAAAACTCTCCCTGTTTATACCTGAGGAAATTTTTCCCTTAAGTCTCATCTTCCAGGCTACAAGACACCTGTTCAGATCTCACTCATGAGTGGAAAACCACAGAGCCTTCAACAAAGAAGCCGAACTAAGCAGTACATAAAACAGGAGATTTATTAGGATGGAGCAGAGCAGCTTCCTAGGAAGACATGATAGATGTTATAATGTTTCTCAAAGAACTTTATTCTGGCAAGAATAGTAGTATCTAATATTTATTTTCATATCTAATTTCTGTTCCTTTGACTTTTAGTCATGGTAGTTTTTAATTCCTCCAGGGTGTATAAGTTATAACAATGCTGGTGACACATGAGACGCTCGTCCTTTGGAATACTATTTAATAGAAGAGGAAAATATTATGAACACTGATGTAAACACAGTATATAAAGATAATGGAGAAATAACTTTTCTAAAGGCTATAAAAAAGAGGTGATTAATATCCAAAAAATCTTTAGTGAAGTAGGAAAATCACAAACTGATTTAATGGACAAGATCCTGTGGCAGACTGAGCAGGAAGAAGAAGACTGGCAGAGATAACTTGCTGTTCTCTAAGATCCAATGTCTCCTTTTCCTAGTTATAGAAATCCCAGGCTCAGCTGGATTTGTGGTTACATGGAATAAAGACCATACTTCCCAGACTCCCTTGCAGCTAGGAGTGGATCTGTGGTTAAGTTTAGCTAACAAGATGTAAATGAAAGTGTATGGAATTTTCTGCAACATCCTTAGAGACATTCAATAAGAGAGGCCTGCCTTTCCTCAGTCCTTACCACATCTTGTGGGCTGGAATGTTGACAAGATGGCAGCAGCAAGGACAGTCCTCTTGAATCATGAAAAACTATGGGCTAAGGGTGGTGGAGCCTGTTCCCTGACACCATGTAGGGCCATCCTCACTGAAAGTGTATATCCTCAGATTTCATGTCCAAGAGAGAGAAATGGACACCTGTTCTATTGATTCTCTACTTGGGAATTTTCTACCAATTGAAATAGCACCTACTCATAACAGATGTATAACTTAATGGAAAAATCAACTACTTAATAGAAAATCAAAACTATGGATACCAGAATATATTTCCAAAGGAGTGATTGTATAATGAGTTAGAAGCTTGTTATCCCTCAGGACCATGCAAAAAAGTTTTCAATTGAAGACCAGGGACATGGGGGAAATATTTAAGAGCAACCCTGAAGGAGCCTGTCAATACAGAGATTTATTTTCAAGAAAAGGCTACAAGGTCAGAAAAGAAAAATAAGAATAATTTACATGAAATAACTTCAGCCTACCAAATTGAACTGAAAACCACTGTAAGACAAAATTACAATGAAATTAAATGTAGCTTCTAGCCATTTTCTCTTAGCCCACAAACTGCTATAATTGAGTTGTAGAATAAGCCAGTAAAACATCTAGCATGACACACCATTTTCTACAATATCAGTCTGCACAATGATAAGATGATTAAATTACTGTATTACTAACAAACCTAATTTCCTGGAAATTTAACTTATTTTTTTTTCCAACTGGCAAAACCCAAAATAAACATGTAAAAGTGGACATTAATTAGCAATTTGATTTAATAGATCAGTTTTTCTTCCAAACACAATTAATTTTTAGAAATTTCTGTTACCATTATTAAGCCATTCTTAATAATGGTAATTCTATAAAACACAGAACATATTCCTCACATAATCTTTTTAGTCTTTGCATTGCTTGCTTTTAAAGTTACATTAATCCTCTAGACTGGTATTTTAAACTTCTCAGAAGGTGCATAGTTTTTTCTTTAATTTCTATCTATAGCTTTCTACAAAGCATTTTACAGGCAGTCAGGAACTTCTTGTCCAATAATATTTTATGTTATAATTTTATGTTCAGGAAAGGTAGATAAAGAAAATTTTAGAGACTTTGCAGGTGTGAGCACTGTTCTGGAAAACCATAGGGCAAGGCTAGAGATGATCATGGTCTTTCCACATCCTACTTTTGTGACTGAGACAGTGGTAAATTTCACTTGGTTCCCCAAAATCAATGAAAAGAGATGTTGAAAACATGTCCATAGAAGAAACCTCGCTGGAGGTATTTGATTAAAATAACCTTATCTTAATATGAAGTCTGGTATTAAAATATGTTTGGCTAATTTTTTTCAAAAGAGGATAGGACAATATAATAAAAGAAATAGATAGACAAACTCTATGAAGCTCAATTCTTCATATATTCATTTATATAATGTGTCCTATCTGGAATACAGCATCTCTGCTTTTTTTTTTTCTTTAGACAGAGTCTCACTTTGTCGACCTCTGTAGAGTTCAATAGCATCATAGCTCACAGCAACCTCAAAGACTTGGGCTCAAGTGATTCTCTTGCCTCAAGCTCCTGAGTAGCTGGTACTACAGGCACCACAATGCTCGGCTATTTTTAGAGACAGGGGTCTCACACTTGCTCAGGTTGGTCTTGAACTCCTGACCACAAGCAATCTGCCAGCCTCAGCCTCCCAGGCTGATAGGATTACAGGCATGAGCCAACTTGCCCAGCCTTTCAAATCACTCTTGATTAAGAGTTGTCAATAATAGGCTCAGCGCCCATAGCAGAGTGGTTATGGTGTTGGCCACATACACCGAGGCTGGCAAGTTTGAACCCAGCCCAGGCCAGCTAAGCAACAATGACAACTGGCACAGAAAAATAGACAGGCATTGTGGTGAGCACTGTAGTCCCAGCTACTTGGGAGGCTGAGGCAAGAGAATCACTTAAGCCCAAGAGGTTGAGATTGCTATAAGCTACGACGCCACAGCAGTCTACCGAGGATGATAGAGCGAGACTGTCTCAAAAAAAAAAAAAAAAGTTGTCAATAATAGTTTAATTAAGAATCCACTAGAAGTTTATCAGTCAGTCCTTGTTTAACATGACTTTTCAATGTCTCCTACTTCCAGAAAAATATCTCTTCACTCTTAGTTGGCCTCCATAGCCCTATTTTCTCTTGGTTTTCCTCTTATCTTTATGAGCAATTCTTCTAGTCTGCTTTGCAGTCCTTCTCTTGTAATAGTCCCTCAAGTGTTAATGTTCCCCAGTGTCTCCATCATGGCATTTTCTCACACTGCACATTCTGTAGTTCAAGTGCCCTCATATGTTAAAAATTCCCAATTCCGTAATATTATGAGTCTCAGAACTTCCTCCCAAGTTGCACGGCTTTGAAACCTGCAGTGTTCTGGATTTTGTCACCTGCCCATCCCCCAACCTGGGCAAACCGGACTTCTCTTGTTTCCTAAATCTCTTCCTTTCCTCCTTTTACCCTTGTCCAGCCACAAATCATATTTACACTACATGCTAGATATCCTCTGGGTCCCATTGCCATTCCATTGACCCCTATTCAGCAAACAGCTGGACTACTGCAAAACTCAAGAGAAAAAAACAAACAGAACTTTGTAAATGGTCTCCCTGCTTTTAATTTTATCTCATTTCCATTGTACAACTGCTGATGTGATTCTTTTAAAATATGTAACACAGCCATGTTCCTAGTCCACCTCATACTGGTTCATCTTCTCTCATAGATCCAAACCCACATCCTGCACAGGGTACAGGAAGCATCCATGCTCGGACAGCCTTCGCTTCTGGGCTCCTTTACCACCCTCCACACACACACTCACACTTCTCTGCCCTTGAACTCTATGTTCACTTTGTGTGTTACCTGCTTTCTTTCCTCTGTGCCTTTTTACATACATACATGCTGATCTCACAGACTGAAAAAGTCTCCACTTCTTTTTCTCTTAAAGGGGAAAATTCCTCCTTCAAGAATCACTCAAATATTTCTCCCATATCCTCTTTGCTTGAACGGTATTAGATATCCGCCCATTTTTCCAGTTCCTTTGGCATTTTGTCCATATTTCCATTATAGTAATTTGCACCATCTTTTATAAGCATTTCTTTGCATACACATTATTCTTTTCCTAGGAAAGGAAACATGCCTTATTCACTTTTTTAAAATGACTAACACCAGACCCAGTATCTACTGCTCAAAACATGTTTGTTTTATTAATATCAAGCACATAAAGATATGCAGATGAAAGACATATAGTTCCTGATTTCAAAGAAATAACATTAAGATCTAAAGATTCATCCCGGAAAGAAATATAAAATAGATTTGCTTTTATCCCACCAGAGAGTACAACTAAAAAGAGTACAAAGAAGAAAATTTTTGCTTAATGAAATAATGGACTCGCTAATATTTGTCAAACTCGTTAATATTATCCAACTGGCAAACAGGAAGCATCAGACGCTAGCGAGCTTCCATTACTAGATTAGGCTGAAATAAGCTGGTTTAATGTGTTCAACCAGCAGGTGGGCTGTACTCAGTACTTGTATTAGAAGACCGTTTAGACTTCTGGTGCCATTTTCTAACAAAGCAGACAAATGATTCTGAAATAATCTTTCAAGTAAATAAGATTGTTTAGTGTATCTGCCTCAACTCTCACTTTTACAATATCAAATTTGAATTAATTATAGTGTATTTATAATGAAAGTTCACTGAAATTTTACAATTCTACAATATTCTGGGAATGCACAACTAGAGACATTATTTTGGGCTTATTGGTGGGAAACAGTAACTAATAACCCCTTCCCTCTACCTGAGACTGGAGACTTACTTAGTAAAGATGGACATAAGAGTCAGATAAATGGAGATCAAATATCACCTTTGTTATCAATAAGATGAACAGCTTTATGACTGATAAAGCCACATTCTTCTACGAGCCTAATATTAGAATACTTTCTACATTGAAAATACTGCCGTAGTTTGTTTTGTGCTGCCATCGCAGGATACCAGGTAATGTATAAAAAGCAGAAATTTATTTCTCACAGTACTGGTAACTAGGAAGTCCAAGATCAAGGCAGCAGCCTCTGATGAGGGCCTTTTTGCTATGTCCTCACCTGGCAGATGGCAAGACAGAGACAACTAGATCTCATGTGGCAGAAGAGCTGAAGGCAGAGAACCTACTCCCTCAAGCCCCTTTTATAGCAGCATCAGTCATTCAAGTAAACACCTCCCATTAGGCCCCACCCTGTTCAATTGAAGATTAAATTTCCAACACACGGATTTTGGGAGGACACATTTGAGCTGTAGAACCCTCATCCAAAGATCCTCTGTTGAGCCTGGGGCCGGGCACCGTGGCTCACACCTGTAATCCTAGCACTCTGAGAGGCCAAGGCAGGAGAATCCCTTGAGCTCAGGGAGGATCCCTTCACCTCAGAAGTTTGAGACCAGCCTAAGTAAGAGCAAAACCCCATCTCTACTAAAAACAAAAAACAAAAAACAAAAAAAAAGGAAAGAAATACTGGAGAGGACCCAGAACATAGACCCAACTGTGCTTTCTTTCTTCCCTAATTTAAGGAGTCATTGGAAGGAGAGTCATTTCAAGAAGCTAGAAATGCTTCTCTTATAAATTCTTCTGGAGACTTAAGAAGGATTTTTCCTTCTCTCCGTGGACACCTGAAAAATAAGGGAAAAGGAGTTCTCATAGACTCTTAAGAGCAATATCATCTTTCGGTTGCCTCTTTGTCTACAGTTGACTTTACATATTAGAAAACACAATCTCACCTCTTTGATATTTTGAAAGATTAAGAAAGTTAGCCACTATATGAAAGATTAACCTGTTTCTTTAGAAAGACTGGCTTTACTATTTACTTTTGCACTTGTGCATTCAAAAAACATGAATTAAATGCCTGTCACATCCCTGGTTCTTTTGTGCCAGTGGTCAAAGAAAATAAGCCACCATCTGTATCATTAAAGAGCTTTAGCTGAAGAAATAGCTGATTGTCTAATAAATAATAATAATAATAAAAAAATGTATACACAGGATGTTAAGAGACCAGGAATATTACACTGTGAGCCCAGATGTGAAGCAGCAATTAACTACTGGAAGAAAGAAAGAGAAACATGGAGATGAAAATAACAAAGATGAGGTGGGGTCCTGATGTAAGCTTTGAAGGATGAATAGGAGTCTGCTAGGAGGGAGTGTGTGGGAAAAAAATATCCCTTGAAAAATAATGCCCATGTGCAAAGGCAAAAACATCTGAATCTACAAAAATCATTACAATAAGAGCATGGCACACATTTGATATATGTAAAATATTTTCAAAAGTACCTTAAATCTTATTAAAGCAAGGAGACTTTTACATAGTTTAATATAATCACGAGGATCTATAGGTAAGGCATTTTGAACTAGTTAATAACCAAATGTTTCAGGGAATTATTCATTAACCATTAACAAATACCCCGTGCATACATCATCTTTGGTTGATTTTCACCAGTAATATCTCAGAAGTCTTGGCACTTGAAAAATAAGTTTAAGCATTTATGTCTACCATATAAGGACCAAAAGTATTTTGCTTCTGAGTCATTAAAATTTTTAGAATAATAAGCCATTCCCTCGCAGCTTCTCTGTTGGTAGAATGCCATTCAGGAATGTGTTTCGTATCTGAATTCATGGGGGAAATAAAGTGGTGCTCTTACTGCGGAAATCCATTTCCTCCAAAAGGGCAAGGTATGTCAAAGACTGTGTTTCCAACTTAATGTAAATTTCATAACATCAGCAGACGTGCAAACTGCCAAATAGAAAGGTTCCCACAGCCCCCCCCACCAAACACAAAGGCTCAGAGGGGCAAGATCACACTGATTGACCTCAGGGGAGGCGCATCCTCCACGTAACTCCTGAGATCTACACTGGTGAATGTATTTCTATCTCTTGAAGTCTTTATCTGTATGAAATGCGTTCTTCCAGGATGGCTTAAACGATGAGAGGCTTTTGGGGTTTCATTTGCTTTTTTCCCTTTCCTGTCTCCTTCTCTTCACAGATACGGCCTTGGTGATCGAAAAGCCTGACCTGAAAATCTGACAGTCCAACTTATCCAGGACTATCTCTAAGTACAAGGTCGACATTATCTCAGCCTACATCCTGTGTAATTATAGTATTTGGCTGGCATTGCTGAACAGGGGCTGAAATCCATCAGGTTCTAGTTAATCTGCTCTGAGTAATCACAGCCGGTTGGCCGGAAGAAAATGATTACGAAATAAAGTTGTTGTGTCTCAATAATAAAGATTGCTGATATTCAGGGCAAGCGCTATGAAGGTTCGCCTTTCTCTACATATGAAAGCTCAATATAATGGAGGAAAGAGGAACTGTTTCTGAAAAGTCTTCATTATTTCTGATTTTATCTCCTCCTTTCTTTTCACTCCTGCTAAATTGTCTCCCACCCCAGTCCTGACTTTAATTACACTTCACTGAAACACATATACTAAACCTCTGGATGTTTTCCAACACATCAAACTAGCAATTTAATGGACATGAGATCACCTTCCTTGTTTTTCATTAGTCTTTTCTTGTTTTATTAAGAATCCTTTTATCGGGCTTATTTTGAGGCTATGAGTTATTCACACTACAGAGGATGGTGGTGAATTTACATGTGATATTAGATAGCACATCAAATGATATGTGTCATGGCTCAAGCTGTATGTTGAGAACATAAAACAGACTTACAGGCTTGGGCAGAACTCCCCATCTCTATCTCTACAAATGAACAACTCAGCATATTCCCAACCCAGCCATTTTAACCCCTTCATATAATAAGAGATGATCATACAAAGATTTATCTGGCAACCATGAAAAGGAACAGGTATGACGGTGCAGATCACAGATTCAAGAGTCCACAGCTATGTGACCTTGGGGAAATCACTTACCCTTTCTGTGCCTCAGTTTTTTCAACTTCAAAATGAAAATGATAACAACAGTAGCTGCCCCATGTGCACATCATGAGGATTAACGGAGAACATATCCAAAATACCTAGAACTGTTCTAGGCATTTAAAGAGCATAGCAAGTGTTCATTGTGGTAGAGAAACAGCTAAACTGGAAGCAGGGTTGTCTGGGTGGTGGTGATGATGGGGAGTCAGTAGGTACGGCCTGCAAGATCTTCAGCTCTAAATGCTTGCATACTATACTTGACTCCAGGCTATTAACATTTAACCAGAGTCTCATAAATAAAATGAACTATGGTTAAACTCATCACCATTAATGTGTCTACTCATGAGAAAACAAGAATGCACATAAAAACAGCAGCCTGTGGATTTTGTCTGGCAGGGCAGGATAAGAGCAAGAGAGGACAGAAGCCAGAAGGTGGTGATGCTAGACATGGTGGCTCCCAGGCCTTTCCTCAGTCTGCTGTTGTTCTTGCCCTCACAGTCCATGATGGGGATGACTGTGGAGGCTCCTCCCACAGAGAAACTCATTTTAGTTTGAGTTTCCAAGCATGCTTTGGCATTCATGCCTTGGCTATTGCACTGACTCTTCTTTCTTCATAATTACATCCCTAATGTAAAGGCATCTAGCAACGATCCTTAATTACATCCTCTTAATTACATACCTGCTGCAAACGCATGCCAACTCCCCTGTGTCATCGCTTAAATCCACTGGTTAATACGAAGCAAAACAAACACATACAACACACAAGAAAACCATCAGTGGGAGCTTTGGGATCAAAAGACGAGCTGAGGAATATTTATTTTTAGTAATTTCTCTTCATCGGTGGTTATATTTAAAATTTTAGAAATTGCTTCTTGATCATTTTATATCTCTGTTTCATTTTTACGAATCTTATCTGAATATCTAAAAGATAGTGCAGGAAAAAGTTTCAGGACAGATTCCAGATGTCCATTCATTGTGTGTCTGGTTATAAGATTTCAAGACATCATGCATGCATGTATTTATCTTCATCGTTCTTACAATATCTTCTTTTATTTTAGCTCACTACAATATATAAAAGCCCAAACATGTCAAAACATATAGATCTTCTTTAAATACAAAAAAAATCAACAATCTATTTGAGTCATTATGATGTATTTTATGATCTAAAGTGAAATTCTGCCAAAATAAATCAACATTGCTTTTACCAGTGTCAAAAAAACTTTTTTTTTTTTGTACGAAAGGTCTTTATTGGTGGGGGAAGCTGCAGAGCAGCATTAAGGAGGAGGGGAGAGAGAGAAAGAGAGAGAGAGAGAGAAAGACACACGGGGGACAGGGGGAGACAGTGTCAAGGAAACTTAGTCAAATGTCCTATAGACATAAAATTTAAGATTGAATGTACATTTTTTTGGAAGGTAGCAACCATCCAATTGATAGAAAAACTATTTTTTTAATTAAAGCTTGATTCTTTGGAGATAAACTGCCTGTATTTGGGCCCCTGAGAAGAAGCTGTTTACCAGGCATCACCTCTCTTTTGAGGAATGTATGTATAATGGGCAGATTTTAAGATCATCTTTTGTTCCTGAATTCTATCTGCAGATGTAAGGAAGAGATTAAATTTTATGGACGTAAACTTTAGAAAAATAGTAAAAAGTCAAACTATTTTAAACATATCATGAAAATAGGACTGTCATAAGATCCTCACTTTCTGGGGAAATGATTGTTTTGGTTTTTAGCAGTGGTCTGGGGTCTTTTATGTTTTCTTAAAAATAATTTTCAGCACTGCTTGTGTCTCCATTCCTATAGTGAGCTTCCTAACATCTGTTTTCGATTTTATTTTTTAATTTCCACTTACGACCTTTGGCCTATTCTCTTTGTTTGGAGAAAAACAGGAATTAAAGTTGACGTTATCTCTATGCCTTCTCCAAAGTGCATAAATTCACATTTTCAGCCTGGGTTATATCTCAGCACAGGCTTTCCGACCGCAAAATATACTCATCTATTGTTTGGGAGGAAGTTTCATCATGTTCAAAAGAGAGAACTGCAACCCCAGCTATCGGGGTCCTGGGGTGCAGCCAGGACCGGGGGAAGCAGCATATTTGTACTAGATCTGTGGCCACTGTGGAAAATTGCTCTGGCCTAGTCCAGTGTTCTAGAAAATCCTCGAATCATGACATCACATGAAGTTCCTTTTATAATTATAGCACTTAGTCTCTCACACGGGATGGAAATCTACGACACTAAGATGAAAATTATACTGTACATGTTCTTGAGACACATTAGGTAAATGATCGAAGTGAGCAGTATTGAGTTTTTTGTTGTATTGGTAATTTTATGGAACTTTGAGAGACTGCAAAATACCTTGCAAATCCAAAATGAGGTGAGACTTGCTGCGTTAATTGACACTTTCTAACGTCTGACCATGGAACCACTTGTACTCCTGACTGGGACTCCGGATCTGCAGCAGTTCCTAGAAGGGTCTAGTCCTTCAGAAGCTATGGGAGACAACAAGAGGAATGGCAGGGAATGACTAACGTCACAGGGATTACAGAGGAAGGCAAGTCCCACGAAAGACCGGTCAACAGACTGCCTGCTTCAGTGGCGTGGAGAACACTCCAAACTCTTAGGAGACATCCAGACTTCTTAGAGTTTCTCCGCTTGGTTTAGAATTGACCAAGACTTGCATTACAATTTTGAAGCGTTTCTTCGATTTATGTAAAAAATATGATCAATTAAGATGAGCTGGGAGGAATACACCCCAAGAGGCCTCCCTCAGCCTCCTCGCGGTGTGTGCTGCTCGCCTTAGAGTTATTGAAGGCAGAAAAGTAGTTAAGAACGCCGGTTCTTCAGTGTCCAATTTAGTAAAGGTAATAATCCTAACAGAGATTTACACAAACTCCAGAAAAGCAGAATGCCCTGACAAGTAGAAACCACAGATAATTAGATCAGTAATTATTACAGAGAGAGAATTACCCTCATGCCTGAGACAGACCACTGCAGGTGGAGGAACCCACTCCCCATTCATCCCAACCACATCTCAACCCATAAAGCCCTTCACTCGAGGCGGAATTAACAAAGATCACAGCTTTTCTACCTTCGCCAGCATTAGCAACTACGTTACAAGTTTTGTTTAAAGAGTGAATTACTTCCTATTTATCTAGACCACATGTTTTTACACACACTGTGCTATATACTTCAATATCAATCAACGCATTACTCTGGAAAGACTACTTTCTAACAGGATAGGATACAGAACTTTCCAGGAAGACAAAGGTGAGCCTAAAACAAAAGGATGGCTCTTATAATTTTTTCATTTCTGTAAGTCTAGAATAATTATTATTACCCACTTATAACATTGCCTGGGGCTTTCAATCTTTTTCTAAATGTTTTTCCAGGGTTCTTTGAAGTAACAATTTTTCAGAAATCTGTTAACATTTTTCTATTCCTAAAAGAATAATGAGAAAGTAACAAATATTTTCCTTGCATTAGAGAAGTATATAAATAACTCAGCAACCTTAACAAAGAGTAGCTATTTCTGCTCACCACCACACTTAAAAACTAGAAATTTATTTTTGGTTGCCTGTGTGGTTTTTTTATTATGTATTGTAATAGTAAACATCAACATTATAACAGATGATCTTTTCTTGACACCAGAACTGTGAAATATGAGGTACAAATAATGTAACCTGGTTAGCCATTTGGACAAATCTTTATTTAAATATGACTAACCGCATTTTTGTATTCTATACCTATGACCCTTCACTCTTACCTTCCAAGTTTCTTTGTCTCTTTTTAAATATGTCTTATTCTCTGCTGCAATGCTTGTATATCTGGTACTTATTCTTGCTTTCTTTAAAATATAAAGGATCAGTCCAGACACAGTACAGGCACACGTTCATTATTTGTTTCCTCTTTAGTAAAATAAACGTTCAAAGACAATTCCAAAGGAATCACTGAGGGTTTGATTCTCTAAACATCTACGGCACTGTTCTTAATGATTGCTCAATAGCAAATACGATTTATACTGGCCCACCCTAGGCTCCTCCCACATGGCCCATTCTTCTCTGCCTCCTCCTGACCCCTGCCACTTACCCTCCTTTTCTCCAACTGAAAGCCCTGGACATCTCACCCAGCATTGCCTTATCTCCCAGTAATATGCTTCCTTTGTACTTGGACTGTTGGAATCAAATAACTCACAACACCAGTGGGATCCAAGGAGATCTCAGATGATCTGGGGGCTGCACAGTGAGGCAGGAGAGTAGGACCCACCTGAAAGTACAAGGAATTTAAAAGAAAATGCGCTAGAATTAAATGGTTACAAGGCATTTGTAAGTCCACATAAAATGTCTTTTATAGAGCTGTTTTAGTGAAGGCTCAGTCATCAACATCTGTCTTTATATAAGGCAGAGTACAAATTCCTTCCCCCTACTCTAGTTCTTATTCCCTGGATTTGACTTATGATAGTTCTCCCAAAATAACTATTGACAAAGCTCTATGCAGTCAGTATCCAAATACTTTTATTTAATCTCCTTTTCCGGGTTTTTATTTTACTTTTCCAAAGATGAAAACTGATATTCAGAGATTGCTCAAGGCCACACAACATAAAGCTACAATATTAGAACATAAGGAGTTAAAATTCTGAAAGTTTCCTTTTTGTCAAGCTAGATAAGACCCATTTAGACACTCAGGGGCTCTTTCAGAAATAAAACTTCAGATTAGTTAAGGTACTCTGAGACCCTTGGATTTTAAAGACTTCTTTTGACCAATATATAAGGAAGAAACAGGAGTCCGGAGTTCCCTGCTCTGTGAACACAGTGGGCCTCCTCAAAGTCAACCCACAAGGTTAGTAATGATGATGGACAATCAATATAGAGAATTTTGCATTATTTATGTGATCCAAGCATAAATAATAAACTGAAATAACATGTTACATGATTGATATAAATATACAAGTTCACTAAAACCCTGAACGGAAATTCATTTTTATAAAAATCTCACACTTGTTCTGCATCACTGTTGATCCCAATGCATTTGTGTTAAATGAGGGGCTTTCTACCTCCTCACTCAAGTTCACTTATCTAAGAGACTAGAGAGCACACTTCAGGTGCTATAAGACTGGAATCCAAGAGAAAACACTTATTTCAGAGACCCTTAAATGCCAGAAGTCAATTTAATAATTTAAATCAATTCAGTACAATGTATAATAACAAGAGTTATTAATAACATTTTCAGAACAGTATAAAAATAATCTCGGCGCTTCACTTAGGAAGAGTTCAGTGTTGTGTGGAATGGGGAGAGAGTAGGAAGATGATTTAAGAAGAGCTGGTCTGTACAACTTAGATGAGAAGCAAGGGACAGTGGAGTGTGGGAGCTTTATGACTTCATTTCATTCTCTTTCCGCTTCTCGGCTAAGGTTCCAGAACGTCCACTAATTCCTACCTCCTTCTATCTCCCCAAAATAAGGTAAGAGGAGGAAGTCATGGGGCCTGATGACAATAGTCCTTGCTATTCCCAGTGTAAGAGCCACATGTGCTGCCCCTTATGTCGAATTCTACTCAATTCAATTTGAACTACAGTTGTCCTCAGCAAGGTTAAGCTTTCTGATGGTTTTTAAAATGACAGAGCTAGCTATAAATTCTAGACACTAGAATTCTAAATTTGAAGCCTACTGTAAGGCTCTCATACTGCAAAAAAGCTTTATCTAGTATCTAACTTAATAGTGATGTAAGGATATTTTCACTGATGTCTGGTGTTGGGTGTTGTTTGTTTGGAGTTGGTGTGTGTGCATATGTACGCTGCATCATTAATTTTACCATGGGTTTAAATTCAGACTATTCTTCCTATTTCCCATACCATCTCATAATAAAATATAGTTAAATGACATTTAAAAATCAGATTTTGCCAGGCCCAGTGACTCTTACTTGTAGTCCTAGGTCCTTGTGAGGCTAAGACAGGAAGATTGGTTGAGCTCAGATATTGACAATTAAGTTCGTGTACCCATGTCATGTAGAAAAAGTACTACATATCTTGTTGCTGAATATTCTCATGGTTGTCTTCAACAAACACCTCTTGGGAAGCTACGCACTAACACTAACACCTAATCCACCCTTCAAAGCACTTCTGGAACTCTTTTTCTGGAATGGCCATCAGAACTGTGTTTTATTATCCTCAATGTCCTGAATGTCATCAAAATGTCTTCCTTTCAATATTTCCTTTATCATTCAGTAAAGAAAAGTCACTGAAGTCCAGATCACATCAGTAGGGAAGTTGTTCCAGTACAGTTATTTGTTTAGTGGATAAAACCTCCCTCATAGACAGTACCAGGTGAGCTGGTGCATTGTTGCGATGCAAGAGCCATGAGTTTTTGGCCAAGAGTTTTGGCCAAAATCTAGTAAAGATCTTCCAAACTATTTCTGTTTACTTGGTCTGCCATGCTTCTCACAACCAGCTGACAATTTTGATGTACAATTCAATGAATTTTTGCAATGTTTTTGTCAGTTCTACTCATTACTGGCCTCCCTAACATCTCTTCATCAGTGATGCTTTCTCTCCCCTCAAACAAATGTGTTATCCATTTCTACACTGCCATTTACTTTATGGCATTATTCTATAAATGTGAACTAACATGTCCCTGATTTCACTTCTACTCTTGCCAAGTTTAACAAGATGTTTAATGTTTATTTGTTGCTCTAATTCAAGCTCTGACATTCTCTCAACAGCACACAGAAACATGGAATAACAATAACTAACACCACTCAGCAAGACACCACCACAAATTGACGTGAACACAACTGTGAGACATTGGTATACCAAGGTTATGAAATCTTACTGAGCTGTCTGTACAGTGCTGCCAATGTAAATTTATGGTGGCAAGTTCACAATCTTAATTATCAGACCTTATACATGAATGCACCACTGCACGCCAGCCTGGGCACCAAAGTGAGACCTTGTCTCTAAATAATTAAGTAAATACAAGCTTTTACATTGTTATCATTATTTAATCAGCTTATTATAAATTTTCTTCATTTTTGTAATTCTCAATTGCACTAAAATCTCCATTACAATGTTCATCTCTCCCTGCTTCCTAAGCCATGATTTATTTAATAGAAGCTTACAACATTAAAGTGTAACTAATGGACCATAAGACAATTTTAACACCTTCATGGACTAATTGCTAAAATGACCTTTATTTATTCTTCAACAACTGATCTCTGAGGAAATTACAATATGGCAACAACATAAACAGAAAACTTAGTGGTAAGCCCTCATAGTAACAGACAAAGTAAATAGTGGCCATTTAGCTGGTACTAGTAAAATTGAACCAAATTAAAACTTATCCAATTCAATTACAACATTTGCCTAAAAAGCACTTTGTTAGTATGAAATTAAATGGTTTAACTTATGTTTTCTATCCCAAAGAAAATAATTTTATTGTATTGGCCTCTGATCAATTACTTAAGAAAACTACCAGGGGGAGATTAACTTTCAGAGAAAAAATTACTTATTTAATGGTTCTTAGGTGATCAAGGACAGACTAATATACATTGACTTCTGTATTAGAATAGAAAAGCTTGCTAAGATAACTAAAAATAATGCTTTCTCATTCTTAAAATACAAATTGAGAATAAAAAGGACTTCTAAATGAAAATATGTACTCAATGAACTAAATTGAGCTAAATACAAACTAATCCTTCAGAAATAGGCTGTACTACACACCAACCAAGGATTCTTTAAACCTATATAAGGACAAATATGATTCAAGAGAACATTGATTTTCTACCTTAGGAAAAAAAACCTCATTTTTCAGACCATCTGAACAACCATAAAATGGGAAAAGGTAAAGAAAAACCCAATAACTCGTTAGTGGTGGTTATCAAAAATAGTCAAGTTAGCCTGGTCTCTAATTTTTAGTTTAAAATTTTACCAAAGGCCCCATTTTTCTGAACTAATTATCCAAACAACAACCTCCCTAATCTGTTACCATATTGAAAATATAATGATCTTGTTGGTGTTTTTAATATTTAAAACTTAAAACAATAATCAAATATATGTATTTACATTGTCTTTATTTCTCTTACAATTACCATTATATGTAATTCTTCAAGTGGTAGAGTTGATTTCTTCTCTTTGTATGTTACAAGCATAACAAATGTTTACAGATACAGTTTGCCCTTATACACAAATGGTTGTGCTCACTGATGTATTGACATAGCTAAATAGTTTACTTCATTTTCGGACTGTAAACAGAGCACACATGGTTTGGAGCCACTGGAAGAGTCTGCACATCCATTAAGTCTGTTTAGCCTGAAGTGCTGGAAACTTTAGTCATCTTCCTCAGGTCCACTGGGGGTGCAGGTATAGTGGAGCAAGTGAGGCTTGTGAAGGTGGCAGGAATCCCCAAACATACTCAACCATTGGGAGATACGGGCATATACAACTTATTTACACCTGTGGAAGAAAAGTGTAACCTTCTGCAGGATTCTTCTTTTTCAACTAAGATTAACATATAAAAAGCTATACATGGGTGGTGCCTGTGGCTCAAAGGAGTAGGGTGCTGGCCCCATGTACCAGAGGTGGCAGGTTCAAACCTGGTCCTGGCCAAAAATTGCAAAGAAAAAAAAACCTGTACATACTTAATGTATACAACTTGTTGACTTTGGAGATAACTATATGCCCATGGACCTATTACCACAATGTGTGTCATAAACCTATCCAGCACACTATCACTCCCAGTACTTTACTTCCACCTTCTCATTTATTATTACTTCTTTCCATATTTTTAGGTATATAATAAATTACTGTTAACTATAAACAATGCTCTATACAGTAGATATCTAAGATTTATTCATCTTGTAGAACCAAAACTGTGTGCCCCAAAAGCACATGAAAACCACTCTTCCAGTCTCTGCTTCTCTGAGTTTAACTAATTTAGATTCATCATTTATGTAACATAGTATTTGTTCTTCCATGTCTGGCCCATCTGACTTAGCAGAATGTCTCTCAGGTTCATCCAAGTTGTCACAGATAGCAGGAATTTCTTTTTTTTAAGGCTGAATAACATTTTTTGTGTGTGGATGCCACATTTTCCTTATGCATTCATCTATGGATGGACATTTGGTTGCCTCCTTGTCTTGGCTACCATGAGTGCTGCGGTGCACATGAGGGTGCTGCTGTCTCTTCAACATACAGATTTCCTTATCTTTGCATATATACCTGTAAGTGGGATTGCTGGATCATATGGTAGATCTGTTTCTAATTTTGAGAAACTTCCATACTGTTTTCCATAGTGGCTATACTACATATCCTCACCAATCCTTGCTACCTTTTGTTTTCTTTTTAATAGCCATTCTTGTGGGATTCCTATTATAATACATGTTTGCCATATGCATCCATTATAGAAATCAGTGGGAAAATGGAATGGACGAAATTCATAAATAATTGTCTTAGCCCATTTGTGGCACTATAACAAAATACCATAAACTGATTGTCTTATAAATAGTAGAAAAAAATATGTCCTGTCATTCTGGAGGCTAAGAAGTCCACCATAAAGGTATCAATAGATTCAGTGTCTGAGAACAGCCTACTTTCTACTTCACAGATGGCGAATTTTTACTGCATTTTCACAAGGTAGAAGGGGCACGGGGTCTCTCTTGACTCTCTTATATGAAGGGCACTAAATCCATTCATGAAGATTCCTCCTCCATGACCTAATGACCCCTTGACACCCCACCCCCTAATATCATCACCTTGGGGGTGAGGATTTCAACATATGCATTTCGAAGGTGGAGGGAAACATCCAACCAAGACCATAGCAATAACATCAGAGAGCGAGTCAGTTACAAACAGGTTGAATAAGTAGAATTGATGATGTTTTATAGAGATCTTTAAAAATGAGAGTTTTATCTTTAGACAGAAAGAATTGGAAAGACCAAATAAATGGTAAGAATTCACAAAGCATAGCTCATGCCACCTCAAATTGACAGCTAAGTTATCTTGGATACAGACCCCAATATATTCCCCAGGTGAGCCGTACTTGCAAAGTGTAGAGAAAAGACATCCTGCATAGCAAGCTATAGCTGCAGCCATGTGGTAGCTGGGACCTGCCCCTGTGTCCCTGTCACAGAGCAAGTGCCTATTGGCTTAAGGCACGTCTCACCTGTGAACACCCCAACTTCACTTCCAGAATTATTTCCTATGGTTGCCATAACAAATTGCTACAAATGTAATGGTTTAAAATAACACAACTTACCTTGAGATAGGTTATACAACTGAGGTGAATTTTGCTGGGCGAAAGTCAAAGTATAAGCTGGGCTGCATTTCTTTCTCAAGGCTAAAAGGGGAGAATCCATTTCCTTGCTCTTTCTAACTGCTGGTGGCCTCCTTCCTACACCGTCAAAGTCAGCAGCATCAAAACTGTCTGACCCTCCATCTCTGTCTGACTGCGGCCAGCGGGAAATGTTCTCCAGCCTTTAAGTATCTTGAAGTACTCATGTGATTAGATGGGATCCTCTTGGATAATCCAGAATAATCTCCGCAGAGGTCTTCAACATAATCACATCTACAGAATCAATTTTGTCCATGTCACTCAACAAATTTGCATGTTCTAAGGATTAAAATGGGAATTATTTTTGGGGGGGGGCATTATTCTGGCTACCATATCTTCACAGTGATCCTTGAAACCAATCAATGTGGAAAGCCCCAGCAGGTAGACCTAGGGTCTCCCCTGCCCTCTAAGGCATCAGACCACTTAGTCTTTTCTCCCTTGTTATTGCTGCACATCTACAAATTACCCAATAAACTTTGCAATCCAAGCATCTTCGTTAGGTCTGTCAGTCTTTCCATCTTCTCTTCTCTCTGGATGACCTGCCTGACATATCTGGAAGCTACCACTGCATCGAGATAACCCCCTAAGGAGTAGGATTTCTGTCTTGTCTGATCTCCATAGGAAGCCTCCTAAACCCCACAAATGAATATATGCAAGTCATGATTAATTGCAAATAAAATATAAATGGTATGCCATTTATTTTCCCTGGAATAAAATACATCTATTTTGGAAAGAGTATAAGATTAAATCAATCAGAAAAACAACTTAATTTGAGAGCTGAGTTTATACCCACTTAACTTGAGGTTGGAGTAGATTTAAAAAGGAAACGGTTTTAATTCAGTAGAAACTAGAAACCAAAACCATTCTTGGATGGCCAGGAATGACATCTTTAATCTAAACTTGGAGTAGAAATTGAAGGTCCGAGAGAGAAGTACCTTGTGATAGACAAGAAAGATCAGTCTCAAAGCAGGAAAAGTTTAGAACTAGAAAAATAATTCTGACATTTTTGTGAGGCATGCCAAAAAAGTCCTGGCTTAGATATACTCTGGGACTGACTGACTAGATGTAGTTTTTTGTATCCCAGGTTTTTTAAATCTTATTTTTAAAACCAGATCCTATATTCATTTTGGGCACCCATCACTTGCCTATCTACATTAATTCAGCAAACATTTACTTAGCACTTGTTATATTCAAAGCTTTGTGCTAGGTAGGTCAAGCCTGGTTTTGGAAAAGAAAAATCCAAACTGCTGACTGCAGCTTACCAAGTTCTGCATAGTCTGGCTCCTGCCAACCACTTTAGCTCTTCATGTCAACCTCCCCCTTCATCAGACACAATTGTCTTTTTTTCTGCTGTTCGAACACTTCAAGTTTTTCCTATTCTTGGAGTCTTTGCTGTTGCTTCTTCCAGAATTCTCTTTTCAGGTCCTTTTCCAGGTTGATTCTTCCCTAGCTCAGGTGTCTGTTCATGTCACTTCAGAGAGATCTTTCCTGGTCACCCACCTATGGTGTCCCCAACCTCCCCAGCAGTGTTTCATGGCTCTAGTGTTCCAAAACACCTATTATGACTTGCAATTACCTTCTTTTCTGATTTACCTGGGTTTTGATTTGGTTTTTTGTTTCTATATACCAGAAGACAAACTCCATGAGATACTAATTTTGTCAGTGTCTCTCACAGCACCCACACGTGGAGTGTTTTGCACATTTTAGATACTAAATTTGAATGGCTAAATGAATAATTGAATGACAAGATGAATGTATGAAGACCCATGAGGTTAGTACTCTGGTAACCCTGCAGAACTCATCGTTCTCCCAAGAAATGGCATATGTGCAAACTAAGTTTTTCATAGGATGTGTTTGTGGTTCCCACACTGTGTGCCATGGCATGCTACATTTTTTAGTGATCTTTGTGAAGCCAAATTTCTTATGATTGCCAAAATAAAAACCAAGTATGACATAAACAACATCGGTGTGGAACAGAAAATTAAGTTGTCAATGAACAATTTGATTCCACAGGTCTGAAAAATTGTATACTGCTCGACAAATAAGTAATACTGGTTATAAAAATTTAAACTCTCTGGTAGCCACATTTTAAAAAGTAAAAATAAGCAGATGAAATTAATCTGTGGCTACTCTCTGGTAGCCACATTTTAAAAAGTAAAAATAAGCAGATGAAATTAATATTAATAATTTATTTTATGTCCAAAATATCATTTCCACATATAATCAATATAAAAATACTAAAGCGGTATTTTAAATTAGTTTCTGAATCCTAAGTCTTCAAATGAGATCAACCATATTGTAGGTATCCCACTGCCACACAGACCCAGTAGCTCTTGTATCTTATAAGACTGGTCTATAACCCTAAAATATATCAGCCTAGAAGGAGTCCTGCTCCACCACAAATTTTTTTCAAGAAGAAAAGTTAGATGCATATTACTGCAAATAACCAATATTTACGTGCAACTTAAAAGAGTTGATAAGATAAAATACTGTCTGCATTTATTAAAGACAACAATCTATCAGTGACTTTCTACATTCTTTTCATCAAATAATTTGACTAGAGCACTTAACATCACTTACCTGGTATGAAGTAAATTTTGAATAAGTATTGGCTATCATTGCTGATGCCCATGAGAACACATCAGTTTATCCATATCCATGAGTATGACAAAGAAAAAAGGATAAGAGTACAATACACCCATCAATGACTCTTTAGACTCTTCCTGGTAAATCCCGGGCAAATAATTACAATGGAATAGACTTGGAAATTCAACACAAAAGGTGAGTGGAAATTAATCATTTCTTTAGCACTTAAAAAGTTTTCCAGTTTCTGAGAATTGTTATTTCATTTCATTTGGTTCTGAGTATCTCAAATACAAGTTCAAAATGTATCCTTACTGTTTTGATGAAGACTATTCCGTGTTTAAACCAGGAATGCTTAGGAGTTCGCTCTTATTCATACCGCTCTCATTTTTGTTCAGCTCAAGGCAAAAAAAAAAAGAAAGAAAGAAAATTCTGTGTCAATGTTTTACTTGTACATTTTCTATTGGGAAGTCCTTTCTATTACCCCATCCATCTTCCCGTCCACTTAGGCAAGAATGTGGCAAATGTGGCCATAGCCACTCCAGTTAAAGTAGCACAGGCATCCCCTTCAAGCATGAATTAATGGTAACCTTTGTAAGGATGTATTTAACCTCTTAAAAATCCTGCTAGTTTCTGAAATATTCATTGCACCGAAATCAATAAATCACTGAAATCCCCACTGGGAGCAAAACTTCCTGAGGTCCCAAAGGCCAAGCCAGAGTGGAACTAGTAAACATCAGTTTCTCACAGACATGCAATTAGAACATCTGTTTGTGTCTTCTATGCCTATTAAGATGTTTACTCTGTTAATTGTAGGCATAACATGGGTATCCATCAGTATTTTTGTTTTTACTTCCACCATAGGAATTCAATAACAGACTTCTAACTGGGGCCAGCTACCTTGCTAGTCAATTAACAACATGTCTTTTTAAAGAGAATATAAGAAATGGCACTTTGTCAGGAGCAAATGATGGGTGGTGAAAGACAATCGTGAGAAAAACTGTGAAGGCTGTGTGGTATGAACAAATCTATTTCACCAGTGTATACTTAAATGGTTTCGAAGTTTCATGACTGGCTTGATTAGGTCAAAAAGACCTACTTCTGGGATCCAGGGATACATTTGGAGCCTTTACAAGCATTTTTAAATGTTAAATTCATTAGCCTTTCTAGCTATGTAGTTAATTTTCCAGCTTGGGTTTTTCTACTTAAATGTGTAGTATCTTTAATCTATTGATGGAAATAGAGAAAATAAAGCCCAAATTGTTTGAACTATAAGTTATTTAAAAAATGATTTACATTTTTATAAATTTACACTAGATAAATACAAGAACCATGAATCCATAAGACCAAACAGTCTGAAAATTTAGGACATATTGGCAAAATTTAGTTAGACGCTATAGGAAAATGACTAGAGTCTAATGATAGCATGATTCCTAAAGGATATTTAGCATACAATATTTGGATTTGAGCTGTCTATAATACTTTTAGATGCATAAAAAATTAATCAGCATTTAAAGTAATCATCACTTGGCATTCACCCGATAGCCTTCACTTGTTCCTATTCACAAAAATGATTATGGAAGCGTGTATATAAAATCTTAAAAATATATTTGGTATTTAAGTTACACAAGTTTATCTCTGTCAAATAATTATTCCAATATTTTGATTAAAAATTAAAACATGTTAATTTTATCTTCAACTTCATTCAACATTTCTGACAATTAGGAATAATGACAACAGCCATGAATGATCTCAGTAAAGTGGAAGTAAGAAGTTAGGAATATTTACCACGTAGCTCGCCTGCTGTGTCCACCACCACCTCTGAAATGCACCACTGGTTAAGAAGTGTATTTCTATGCCACCAGTACTTTAGAAGAGGAAAATAAAATGAGGGCAATATTCACCAAAAATGGAATTTCAGGATGAACTCCACATTCACTATTGAAGTTGAAATTTCTCAACTCCTTCAAAAGTAAGAACCACAAAAGCAAAATTTCATTTGCTAAACGTTCTGCCTAAAATGATTATTTTTCAAACATCTGGAAAAACTATTCTACCTCCCTCCTAAAATCTTATGAACTACACACTGCTAAAGCTTGATGAAGAAAGTCTATGTCAGCGACCGCAGAATAGATATTCCCTCACTGAAGCTGTACTGCCTCAGGGCTTTTCCAGTCCATAAAATGCCCCTTAGTTAGGCTGTCCAAGGCTAAGAGGTGTCGTTTTAATAAAATCCATGGAAACCTACCTTCAGCACACCAACCTTAGCTCCCAGAATCAATCTTGTCATCAAGCAGCTTCCCTATAGTTTCAAGGACACCAAACTCAGGTAGCTTTAATACCTTCAAGATTCTCATTAATCCTTTGCCCTTCTTCATATATACATATTAGATTTCTAGGTGTTATCAGGACTATAACTTCACTAAGAATTGATCCAGGCTAGAGTTATTTCTACATTCCCTTGTTGTCTTTATCTCAATCACAGATGGAGATGAAAGGAAGCATACATTTGCATGTATGGTTTTGTTTATGTTATGTCATTCGATAATTAAGAAAATGGAAAAGAAATATTGCCAGTCTATGATTGCAATACTCATACTCACAGCCACTAGGCTATAGAGCTTCTTCATGATAAAAATATTCAACACCTACTTTAAATAACCACGAAGGAGCAGTTTTTTTGGAACTGTGACCAGAACGAAAATTGGATTTTTCAAAATAAGGAAGCCATTACTAAAATGAAGTGAAAAAACATTCACAAGAGTTTTCCGCCATCCTTTAAAACGTGACACGCAAATTTTAGGACAAAATATATACAGTGTTTATGATAAAGTATATGAATTGACTTTAAGTTAAAATTAGTATGCACATGTTTTTATGTTTCTAAAATATAAATCAAACTTATTGAAGTAGATTTTCTTGATGCAAACCTATAAGTAAAACCACATCCCTCAGAGAACACACAAGACTCCACAGCTGTGCAACTGAATTATGCATTACATGGCTGAGTCAATTTATCATGAAAATTGACTAGGTTTCCTGCAGGCTAATCCAGTATGGTTTTGATAACTAAAATATAAGATAAAACATGTCATAATTCACATTGTTATAATCTAGACTTAGCCAAAACTCAGCAGTTTGGAAAGCATTAATTAATGTAATGATCATTAAATCAAAGTTGGGCACCAAGGTAATAATTTATTAAATGATTCATAAAATTTCTGAAACTGCCCCTAACCTACTTGGGACTAAGTTCTATGAAATTCACCAGTCATCAAAAATACAATAGGGATGGGAGTAAGGATAACGTTGATTATTCTTTAAACTTTGTGCTCCTTACAAAACAAGCAACTAGACCAAATTTCTTTAATTACAAGATAATAAAATACCAGATTGAAAGAGGAAAAAATATCTATTTAGAGACATAATTAAGAAAAACAATGTAGAGTTTCAAGGTTCTTATGTAAATTTGATGATCCCCAACAAAAAGCTCAAGTCAGAATGCAAACTTCTAGATGAAACAGATTAACATTTCTCCATACATTTTAAATTTTTCCAAAACAGTTTGTATACCTATATACACGGCAGCTTGGACATACTGTTGTCAGAGCACTTCCCCTGTTTACCTTATCAGATAATAAAATGTTCTATTTACTTTCAAGACTTCTAAATTACACCATAATTACCTTAAGAACAAAAATTGGCATATCCTATTTTTTCTCTGTTGCTAGCGTCTAGAACATAGATGTTGTTCTATAAATATTTGTTGAACTGTCCTAAATCCAGTTAGCATGGTAAATTTTAAGCGCAAGGGAAATCTGTCTTTGTTTCTTCTATTATACATGTATACATCAAGGAAAAGTTAAAAAAAAAAAAAGGAAAAGTATGCGTGTGTGTGTGTATATATATATATATATACACATTATATATACACATATATATTACATAACTACATGTATATAATTTTATATTGTATACATGTAGTTATAATTGTATATACATGTATATATACCACTTTGCCATTAAACTCTCATTTTCATTCATGAAAGCTGGTTTAGAGTGGAAAAATTATTCCTTATTGATAGATATTTTGACACTGTCTATGATCAGACATAAAGCTTCAGGAATTAAATTCAGACCCCAAATCAAAAAATAATTCAAAGGTCTCCTCCCTTCTGACTCAGCCCTTCTGTGAGATCTCTGTATTATACTGGGAGGTGCCAAGGTATTCATGCACTGCAGGAGAAGGAGCTCCATCCCCCTTTATTTATCGCAATGATTAAAAAGAAAGGGACAATGAACACAAAGAACACATAATACAAAGGCAGGTAAGCTCTCATTAAAAATGAAAACAGAACCAGAATCAAATCTACTATAGTTTGGGTAAAATGATGAGGTGGAATGTAGTGGCCAGCTCTTGTATTTGCCCACCTGCAGTCTTGAAGGATGTAGACTAGGATGATTGAAGTTGATAGCATAGCTGAAGGAAAACACTGCCTATGTATTCCAACTGAGTTGTAATTTCTGGAATTCTGGACAGTAATCTGTTTTCTTCCAGTATGTGAGGCTATAGAAGACACTGTTTGATATAGCTGGTAACCAGTGTCTGTACTAAGTCTTCCAAAAGCATTTCCCTCCTCTTATAGTCTATATAACTCATTCATAAGAATTTAACTAAAAATAATTGATAATTATTTAATCTAGGTGATTGTGTTTTCTTTCTTGGTGGCTTCTTTATCATGATACTCATGCTTTTGTCTATAGCAGCGGTTCTCAACCTGTGGGTCACAACCCACAGGAACTGCATTAAAGGGCCACGGCATTAGGAAGGGTGAGAACCACTGGTTGACAGGCTGTGCTATCGTATTACAACAAACTGTCTTCCTTCTCAAGGAAGGAAGCACAGCACATGGACCTTAGTAATTAGCTGTCCGAATTCACTGAACCTAACGGATGACCAGGTCCATTTTCCTGTGGTCAAAAGTAGCAGCTATGTGTGTCATAACTAACAGTGTCCTGCAGGATAATAGAAAAGAAGAAAAGGCAAAAGACTGACCCTTTCAATAAATACTATGAGCAGAAAGAATAAAAGAGATAAACATTTTTTTGCTGTGACAATTTATATTTGAGAGTAAGCTTTAGTTTGCCTTTCTAATAAGACCTCATCTGCCCCTGATGAAACACCAATTCATCTTTAGTAGTATATGGCCATTTACTACCATCTCACAAATATGTTTAATGAATTCAGATCTTCTCAAGGAACACTTTATAACAAGGCCATGCCAAAGGAAAAAAAAAAACATTCTTTACGCAACAACTGCATTTTTAACGAAACAATTATAAAATGCTGAATTTTATTGAAATAAAAATTAATCATGGAGAGTTTTTATTTATATTTGAAGAGGTATGTATATTTAAAAGATACATTCATTAAAGAAAACTTCTAAGTCTTTAATTACAGATTGTTTATACATTGCTGATCATTCTCAAGCTAAGTTTCTGTACCAGAAAGCCACATTTAATTCCTAACTTTCTGGCAGCATAGAGAAAGTGGCAGATGAAAGCAACCCATTTTACCAGGAGTCTTTTCCCTACCTAGATACTGTCTGACTCCTCAGAGATTTCCTTAGGTAATTCAAGTAGAAGTGTTTGTACTGGTTCATTTTTATTTTACTCCTTTAGAGAAAGGATTTATACAGATAAAAATATGACTAAGAGCTACCAAAATATTAATTATTGAAGCAATTACTGTTGTAATCACATGCTCCAATTTTCTGGAAAATTCTCAATTTTAAACAGTTTGTTGTCACACATTCCATAAAGGCGATCATAATATTTTACAACGTATATCTAAATTTTCCATTGAGAGCAACTGGTCATACAATCTCCCACTTCCCAACAATGGTAAAAGTTTCTGTTTTACCGTGTCAAAAAATAAAGGTAACTTTTTAGATGACTAAGTAGTTTATGTACCTATGTTCCCATACCCTTTAAAAAGAGATTTTAAAGTTTATTGCCAGAGGAAAAGTAATTTTGTCGTATATCCATTCTGTATATCGAACAAAGTTTGTGTTATAAAATGCTGTTTTAGTGGAATCCTAGCCAAAAAAACTCAGTTTCTGCAGAAAGCAGTATGGGTAATATTCATTTGGCCACCCTCATCCTTGCAAGGCAGCCTGAAACAGAGCACTCAGCACCAAACCAACAACAAGGCTTGAGCGAGAGGGTAAAGAAATGCTAGAGTGTCTGGGAGGCTTTCTCAGTCATTCCAGAGTCATCAAGCGGAGACTGAATGTCTGGCTGAAGGAGCCACATGCTGCATTCCCCTAGACGCCTACTGGTGACCTGCTCCAGAGGAACTCAGTGTATCACCAGGGTGACCTCTGATTAGGAACAGTCAACCATGCATACCCTGAGAACTGCAGGGGTACAAAGGCTGTCATCTAAATGCTGTGGATGAGGTGAAGATTGTGCAAACGTCATCTCAGCACCCACTCGGACGGGTCCCCACAGTATCCCCTCCCAGCACTTCCCACACACAGCCCTGAAAGGACCCGCCTGCAAAGGACCCTGAGTCACTGCATGACTCAGACCCTGAACCATAAGTTTAATCCATGCTAGAGTAACACGACTTTTTCCTATATGCCAATAAAAGCATATGTTTTCATCACTCTGTGTTCTTCAGATTCTATTTCATTATAAAATAGTAAAGTCATTCTAAAGGTACTACTTCAAACCCTTTTCTATTACTAGGTAACCATTATGATGACTCCACAGAATCACATTCTATGTATAACTGAGCGCTGACCCACAGGAAATTACAGAAAATTCTCCTTTCTGGTTACACACCTCAAACAGCCTGATTTGACTTGATGTTGCTTGTTTTATTTTTATTTGTGTACACAAATCAGTGAAATTGCCATCTTCTACCTTCCCTCACAAAAGCAGGCTGAGTAAAGGGAGGCTGCCCGCTCCTGTGATGGGGATGAGTGCACAAAAAGCAGACAGAAGAAAACAAGGGGACGGCAGAGTCCCTGAGCTCAGAGGGTCATATCTGATCAAACCTTTAACCCCACTGTTTCCTTTCCTTCCCTGAGCATTTATTTTAACTCCGAGTTTTAGTCTCTGGCCTTCGGTGCCAGAAATATTCTTCCACGTTCAGATAAGGAACTTTCATCCAGTTCCAAAAATGCTAAGGGAGGGGGTCAGATTTGAATCCCTACTTATCCCGGGGCAAACATCTCCAGCTGGACGAGTACTTGGAATGCCTTGACTGACGTCCCTGCCGCTGACAAGAGGCTACTCTTGCTTTTACCTCCATCATCCCCCTTCTCTGAATTTACACAGGAGCGAAGGCAGTAAATTGCTTCTCGATTCTTCTCAGCCCCTCCCAAGCTAAGCTGGGGACAGAAGGCCCCCAACCGTGTTTGCAGCTTGATCTACCTGTGTTTGGCTTTTGCCACTTGCCCGTGTCAGCTTTCCAGGCCCCTGAGAGAATGCCATGTTTGCAACCCAACAGGAAGAGGAGTAAGCCAGGCGCTGACATCACCTGACAGATGTGTTTCTCAAGTGGGAAATTTTATTCAAGGTTTTTTCATGGAAATCATTGACACAGAGAAGAAAGAAAGAAAAAAAAAAATGAGAGGGAGAAAGTCGGTGCCATGATGGGCATGTTTTGCACCCCATAAAAAAGGAATTAAAATGACTCAACCTCACCTCCCTTTCTTTACACGCTCCCCCTCCTCAGTCATCCTTTATGTCTGGAAGTAAATGTTTCTGAAATACTATAGCTACCAGCAGGGCAGCAACAATAATGACATGGTAGCAACACATAAAACTGTCAGTCTTCAAGGAAAATAGATGGTTAGGTTGAGGGGGTAAATGGACTAAATCAATTTGAACATGCATGTTAAGGACTGTGAAAGGGCAGAGTTTAGCGCTGCTAGGCTGGAAAACATTTGTCTCTGTCTTCTTGTATTTCCACAGCACTGGGCAGAATCCACCCACAGGCTGCTCCCTTGGCTCCAGCCTGACTCTGTGGCTGATTAATGGCAGCTGGAGGTGTCCAGTAATTTCCTCACCTAATAATAAACTACAACCCAAACTGGAGGTTCCCCTCAGGCCCGCACTTAGCATACCTATACTTACAACCAGGAGGTAGCCAATTACACCATCTCTGTGCCCACTACTTAGAAAATGCATGCTCCAGCAAGGCTGGGGCGATTTTGTTTACCGTGGGGACCCAATTTCTGACTATACCAGACAGACCGTTCCTTTGACACCAGGAACACAGATCGAGTAAGCTCATGGCAGAGACAAAAAAAACCAAAAGCTTAGAAAAAATTTTAGGAGTTTCATAAGACATGTTTTAAGGTAATTCATTCTTTTCCCAAGAATTCAGACAGAAAAACTGTCAGAGGATAAACTCAGCTTCAAGTCTTAGTGGGACTTAAAATTTAAACTGCTGTTACTAAAATGCTAGGTTGTAATTGCAAAGTCTAAAGCCCAGGCAATCAGTTTGATCCCCTGCTTCCTCGGGCAGCTGATAAAGCTATTTGTGCTCTGCTTCCTCAGAGATCTGTTTGGCAATGAGAATCAGTACATGCAAATACTGTAAGGTGATTATGTGGATTAACCTCATGATGTTCACTAAGTGGTCACCCTCAACACTCGTATTGCTACCTACTAGCACAATTAATTGAAAGCTATGGAACACTTTATATACCAAGACAGAAATAGAGAAATGTGCATTACGTCTGCACACACGTCAGTTGCACTTGAGTAGCAGCAGTGGGGTGGAATGACGAAAAGGCTGCACAGATCCAGATTGGATCATATTTTTGCTGCTTAATTGCATAACTTCATGAAAGCGTCTTAGCTCCGATAAACTTCTAGTTTCCTCACTGTAAAATGAGAATAATATTGATTAGGAGTAATGTATTCATCAGGGATAATGTACGTAAAATTTGACATCCGGCACGTAGTAGGCAACTTGTAATGAATTTCACATGTTAGAAGTTTAATCTAAAATTGTCTTACTATCCTAACCCTTTCGGGTGTACAGTTCAATGGCATTCAGTGGTACATTCCTATTGTTGGGCTATCATCACCACCACAGAACTCTTTTCATCTTGGGGAACAGAAACTCCCCGTGCACCCTTGTTCTACCTCTCGGCAACCACCATCTACTTTCTGTCAATATGAATTTGATTACTCTGGGTACCTCACATGAGCAAAATCATATAGTATTTTTCCTTTTGTGAATGGGCTTATTTCACTTTGTGTAATGCCTCCAGGTCCATTTATGTTGTGGCAAGCATCAGAATTTCCTTCCTTTCCAGGCTGAGTAAGATTTTATTGTACATACGTATGACATTTTGTTTATCCATTCAGCCCTCGATGGACACTTGGGCTGTTTCTCCCGTTATGCCATTGTGAATAATGCCACTATGAGCAGTGGTGTATGTCTCTTTAAATCCCTGCTTCTGTTTCTTTTAAGTATATACTCAAAAGTGAAATTGCTGGATCATAAAAAGGTATTTTATATGGTTACATAATTCCATATTATAATGAATGAAGTAATTATCCCATTCCCTTGCTTGCTTTCAGAGAGAAAAGGAGGCTATAGTAAAGATTCCTTAGAATCTTTCTTCACTTTCAGTACCAGAAATAGAGAAAAATTGTTTCTTCTCACTTTCAGCGGCCATCAGAATAATCCAGTGGAAGCTACGTAGCGAAACAGAGAGGAAAACCCCTGGGCACCGGCATTGCAGCTACAAGCAGAACCTGTGATGATAAAAGACTTATTTCAATTATCTTTCTTCTACATTTACAAGAAAATTATTCAAGGAGTGTAGCCTAGTCCCTCTTGTCCCTATTCAAAAAACAGGCTGTTACTCAGAACATATTTGTTGTTACTCCCATACATAAAGGCCGAGAGTCTGTAGTTTAGACATAGGAAAAAATCTCTGTGACACACTGTTCTGCTCCCCAGCTAGATGATGAGACATCACAGAGGACAGACCTACCCATGTTAAGAAAAAAAAATAAGTATAGCATCATAAATATTTTTAAATAGAGAAAAATGTAGTAACTCCGTTGAATTGCTGCAACACTTTATGGTATACTGCAGAATATGTTGCAAGGAAGTACCTTCGTGTCCTGGCTGAGCATTACCAGGAAACCAACGGCAAAGACGGGTAGATTCTATGTGAGAGGATGAGGGGATGGGCACAGTGCCTCCGAGAAGAGTGGTAGAGAAAAGAAGAACAGAAGAAGGGAATAAAGGAGTTATGGAAACATCAGTCAAACAGGAAAAGTGGCAGAGCAAATCAACAAAAGAAGATGAAAAATTAAAAGTTCCAGAATGTATGTGTTAGACCTCTGCCAGTAGGTCCTAAAATAGGCCTAACCCAGTAAAAGGAAGGCAGAAAAGGAACATTGCCTGTTTGGTGACAGCAGGTGTCATCGGAATCACCGTTTGCTATTATGTGGGTTCAGGTTTGACAGAAGAGTTGACGTGAACTAATGGCATCAGGTGACATCAAACACCAGGTCATTTACGTTACTAAAGCTGTGTGCCATCACCCATTCTGACAGCAGTAGCACTGCTTCTAAACCATACTCGGCTAACTAGAAGTAATCCTTTGTAGACATCATAGGAGAGAAAAGGGTAAGTGTAACATTTTTAATAGAAAAACATGTCTTCTTCACCAGCACCTAAGCTCCTATAAAAGTGGTGACCTTTAGAAAATTAAGGAACTTCTAGGATTCTGGGCCACAAAACAGGAACCCTGTGTCAGGGATGACTTGAGTGTACTCCAGGTAAAGTGGGGGAAACAGTCAGTGGGTTTCATATGTTGGGGCTCTAGGACATTTGATGCGGTCACCCCAGCGCTGTCATGAGCTCTTCCCTTTCCCTGTAATTCGCACTGAGCTGTTTCCCAGGCTGGCCTGTCATGTGGGTGCTCCTGTTCATGGCTTGTTGCTCCCCCCCATATCAACACCGTCACACCTCATTTAACAACGGAGATACGCTCTGAGAAAAGCGTCTTAGGCAATTTCTGCTGTGAGAACAGCGTGGAGGGTACTGACACAAACTCGGACGGTCGAGCCCACTGCACATCTAGGCTACGGTAGAGCCTATGGCTCCTAGACCACGCACTTAGGATGTTACCATGCCAGGTACCATAGGCAACTGTGACATAATGCTGAGTATTCGTGTATCTAAACATAGAACCAGTAACATGTTATGCTGTGACATGACCATAGCTATTCTCTCACTAGGTGATGGGGATTTGTCAGCTCCATCAAAATGTTATGGGACCACTGTCATATACTGGGAGTCCATTGTTGATGGAAACGTGGTTATGTGGTGCTACTGTACTCATGCCATCCTCATCCTTTATAAATGGATCCTTGCATTTAATCTGAGTCTATTCTAGGCTAACAACTTCTACTTTTTTCTATTTCCAAACCAGTTCTCCCTTTTTATTATCATTAACCAACCTATTATTCTAAAGGCTTAAGTCCAATGCTCCCTGACACATACCTAAGTTTATCAGATAACTCGGAAGTTTTTTTTTATTTGTTTTTGTTTTCTATTAGAAATCTTATATCTATGAAATATGATTAGGGAGCAGCCAGGGAAGAGAGTCGAGATTCTTCAAAGCCCTGTGTAAAGACCAAGAGTATAGGAAAGGGAAATGAGTCTGTAAAGATATGGACTTGAGTTAGCTAGGTTGTCCTCGTGAGTAAACAATACTGAAAGGGAGTAAGTGCTCCATAAAGGGGCTTGCCATTATGCCATCCAAAAGTTTATACGATATACTTCATCTTCTGTTCTGCTTGGCCTAAAAGTTGCTATTTATTTAGGTAGAGACAAAAAAGAACAAAATCTGCAGAAAAAGACTTCAGAAATCAAGATCTACTAAAATAACAGGGTTATTATAACACAGGCAAACCTCTAAGCTTTGCAGATATTGATGGTCAACCCTGGAATAAAAAACCTTTCTGAAAACTAGAGAGAAAGTATGTAGACTTGAGCCACTAATAGGATGTGAGTTGTTGCCGAGCCTTGTGAGACACGTCCAGAAGGGATGCTTTCTATTAGCTCTCTGATTATTAGCTGGGGATGTGACAATGGCCACAAATGATCTCTCGGCTTCCTCGCACCAAATTTCCATCACTATTTCCAATTCACAGCAAACAGATCCCTCCCCTTGTCCAAACCTAATACACTTCTACCCTGTGGTTGAAGGAAGCACAACCCCTCCCCAGACTTTAAAAGAAAGTCATACAGCTGAGGCCAGAGAGTAGTCCAGGAGGCAACTAAGAAGGAATTTGGGGCTCAGGAGGAATGCGCAGGGCTCAGACAATTTAGAATTGTGTAGAACATGTTCATGATTATAATCTTTCTCCTGAAATTGATATGGATATCCTGAATTGGTATGGATAAAGTAGCCATATAGACACAGTCACCATGAGGTGAAGGACAGCTGAGATGGTAGACAGAATTAAGAAGCCTTAAGAAGTTTATAAAGTACAGGGTGGCCATAAAGGTTGTGTGCAATTTAAAATTGTCCACAAACTTGATGGCCACCTTGTATATTAGGAACTAGTGAACTAAGGCTCTAAAAAAAAAAATAAATAATAACAGCTTGAAGTAAGAAAACCTGGGTTTGAATCCTGACCTTTCATTTATTAGCACTTTGACCTGGGGAGAACTCATTAGCTTCTCTTACTACTTCATTTTACTCACCTACTTTTAATGTAGCTGTGAGTATCCTATTAGATTATCTCTGTGATAACAGCTTGAAATCTTTAATTTGTAAAATGTAAGGTAGCTAGAATTTCTGTAAACATTATAACAACAGCTGTTATGTTAGCCATATCAAAAAGTTGTATGAGATTGTTTTTGCTGCAGTAACAAACAACCCCTAAATCCTAGCACTAAGGATGACAAGCAGTTTGTTCTCACTCCTATTCCATAAGGACCACTGCTCCACTGCAGGCTGGGATTGGCAGGTGGGGGAGAGGGGAATGTCAGCTCCATTTGTCATTGCATTCCCGGATCCACCTGAAAGAGCAGCATCCACCTCATTCACACCACTCTCAGGGCAGCTTCCAGAGGGAAAGAGCTTCTGCTCCAGATGTGGCATGTCCTTTGACTTAAGCAAGTTATATGGCCAAGCCTCAAATCCATGGGACAAGAACACAATATCTTCTCAGAGGTAAGAAAGAACTAAGTAATTAAAAATAATTGTGCAATCCAATATAAATATTTATATGAATGTGTATCTAAAACTTCCTTCATTGAAAGGGGAAAAAAGAGCAGATGTTCCATATTGTAGTCATTCTGATCAGAGGAGATGGTGACGAGGCAAAGATTGATCATCTATGTAATTTTTTTAAGACTCACAGACAAAAAAATTTTTAAATGAAACAACTATTAGAATGAATTAACTATTAGATACATGCTTAAATTTTCATAAATTAAATCATGGGAGAAATTGTTATTTAAATAAGTCATTTTGCATCCTTTTATGAAGCAAATAAACTTCCAAAGTGAAAATAACCACCCTGGTTTATCACTTTAGTATGTTAAATATGAATCCAAAGACACGTGCACTATGCTTTCAAAAACTACAAGCAAAACCAGGTAGAATGTCATCAGGCTTTCTAACTGCCAGGAAACCTGAGCAATCAGAAGCACTGATGTGGTCACACAAGTAGATTTTATCAGACAAGGGCACCAATCAAGAGAAAAACTGGAGGTAAGATCCAATCCATCCTCTGCTCACCAAGTCAGAAGCTCTGGTACAAGGCTGTGTCTGCTCAGAGCAAGGAGCAACGTGTTCCAACCTGCAAAATCGTGTTCTAGATGACATTTCACTGGGGGAGATCACCCAAATCTTGGGTCTAATGCATGGTGTCGATGCAACGATCATATCAGTGTCACAAGTTGACTGAACTATAGATTAAAAACCTCACATCAGTGTAATTCACAAGAGACTGTACAATCTACACTTCTTAGTCTCAATATACAAAATAATACATAAAACTCCCAAAAGATTAGACACTCATGTCTTTTGCACTGTTTCTTCTTCAATAGCAAGTGCATAGAAGTCAAATCTGAAGATAATAGCTTAAACAGATAGAACAACATTTAACAGAATCAATTAAATGATCTTCACATTATTGGCAATACACACCTATTCCAACATGTGTGATATTCCCTAGGTCAAAGCATCCACCTTTACTCCAGGCTCTCTTTAATAGATATCGCCGACCCAAACCCCCTCCTTTCCTCCAATCTGTTATTGGTCACTACCCTCATGAAGGACACCTTCTCTCTCCTGTTAATATATCACAGCCTTTTCCCAGGCCATATAGCAACTAAATGTTTAGTTATCTCACAAACAAGAATATCTGTACTTGAACTTTGAGGTCCTTACTACAGTTCTTCACAGGGATAGGGTTTCTGTACTGCGCCATTGGGATGATTTTAAATACCTGTGCTTCACATAGGCTTTACGCTTCCCATCTGTAAGGCTTCTCTCATATATGAGCTCTCCAATAGCTATGGGTGCCTAATGTCTAGGAATTTTATATACTGAGAATTTACAGCAGTTTGACTCATAGGATCTCTGGCTAATGATAGTTTCTCATTGTAAAGTCTCCTAAATTTATCAAAACCAAAAGATTTCTCTTTTCTCACATAGCTATTTCAAAGAAATTGCTCTTGACGTAGGAGCTTCTATGTATTCCCTCACACACACAGAAAATTTGTCTGCATAATATTCTTCCTTTAAGATTCAGACTCATTTGAAATGTCTTATTTCTATGTGTTTTTGTTTTTAGTGAGATCTGGCTCTTAGAGACTGCCACACTGGACATTCCCCCCAGAAAACCATGTTAAGTAACTACGATTCCTCCAGACTACGTACTTGTGAACTTCGTATTTTAAGTCCTAGGCTTTATCTCTAGAAGTCTATAGGACGTGTTCCTATCCCTGATAGTGTGACTAGCCCTGGTGACCAACTTCAGAGACAGTTCATGTAGCTCTCTCTCAAACATCAGAGAGATTTGCCCTCTCCAGTAGGAAAGTTCTTCATCTTTTAAATGGGAGATCAGCTTCCTGTAGTCTCTACCGTAACTACTGTGTAGATCTTCTCATTAGAAGAATTTGAGCTTCTCAGGACTTCCAGGAAGATGAACAAAGAACATATCCATGTGCCAGATGGTGGCCCCAACCGGGGATGGATGCTCCAGTACTTGGAACACTTCCAGACCTCACCCTATTTGTCTTTCCATCTGGCTGTTCTTCTTTTTTTTTTTTTTTAAATAATTT